>PVKA01012468.1:38572-57780 GCA_004027165.1 Ctenomys sociabilis
ATATCTTAGTTCTTTATATATTCTAGACAGCAGGCCTTTGTCTGATTGCTTATTAGTTAGGATATTTTCAAAATTTGCGAGTTGTCTTTTCACTTTGTTGACAATTTCTTTTGACATGCAGAAACTCCTCAAGAAGAGTTGATCCCAGTTGTTGATTCTTTCAAGTGTTTTCTGTGCAAATATATGTTTGTTAATGAACTCTTTACCTACCCCTGAGTCTTCAAGAGTTCCTCCTCCTTTCTCTTCCAGAAGATTGAGTGTTTCTCTTTCAATGTTAAGAGCTTTAATCCATTTTGACTTTAGCTTAATACATGGTGAAAAAGCTGGGTCAAGTTTTAGTTTGGCCCCTTTGTCAAAGATCAGATGGCTGAGTGTGATCATAGATGCCTCTGTGTCTTCTAATCTATTCCCTTGATCTTCATGTCTATTTCATTGCCAATACCATGTTGATTTTATCACAGTGGCTTTGTAGTGTAATGTCAAGTCAGAAATTGTGATGCCTCCTGCCTTGTCTTCATTGGGCAAGATTGCCTTTGATATTCTAGGTCATTTATGGTTCCAAATAAACTTTAGGAATGATTTCTCTAGTCTGGGAGGTATGTTGGTGGCAGTTTGATAGGGATTACACTAAATCTGTACAGCAATATTGGAATTATGGCCATCTTCACGATGTTGGTTCTTTCTATCCAGGAGCTGGGAATATCTTTCCATTTTCTGGAATCCTCTATGATCTCTTTTTCAGAGTACGTAATTTCCATTAAAATGATCTTTGACTTCCTTGGTTAAGTGAATTCCAAGGTATTTCATTTTCCGTGGTCTATTGTAAAAGGTATTGTTTGTATTTGCTTCCCCTTCAGTGTGCTTCTTATCTGTGTACAGGACAGTTATTGACTTTTGAGTATTGACTTTGTATCCTCCTACGCTACTGAATTTCTGTACCAGTTCTAGTAGTTTCTTGGTGGAATTTTTGGGGTCTTCCAAATAAAGTATCATGTCATCTGCAAATAGTGATAATGCAACTTCTTCTTTATCTATTCTTATTCACTTTATTTCTCCCTCTTTTCTAATGGCTGTTGCTAATGATTCCAAAACTATATTGAATAAGAGGGTGATAGAGGACATCGTTGTCTTGTACCTGATTTAAGAGTAAAAGATTTCAGTTTTTCCCCATTTAGGATTATATGAGCTTTTGGGTTGTCATAGATGGCATTTATCAAGTTAAGGTAGAGTCCATCTATTCCAATTTTCTGTAGGACTTTGAACATGAATGAGTGTTGGACTTTGTCAAAAGCTTTTTCTGCATCAATTGACATGATAATGTGGTTTTTAGATTTCAGTCTATGAATATAGTGTATTACATTTATAGATTTTCAAATATTGAACCACTCTTGCACCCATGGGATGAATCCTACCTAGTCATGGTGTATGATCTTCTTGATGATTTTCTGTATTCTATTTGCTAGGATTTTAGTGAGTATTTTTGCATCTATGTTCATGAGGGAGATTGGCCTGTAGTTCTCCTTTTTGGTTGTGTCTTTCCCTGGTTTTGGTATCAGTATAATACTTGCCTCCAGAAATGATTTTGGTAGGACTGCTTCCTTTTCAATTTCATTGAAAAATTTGAGGAGTGTAGGGATTATATCTTCTATAAATTTCTTGTGCAATTCAGCTGTGAATCCATCAGGACCTGGACTTTTCTTTGTCGGTAGGCTTTTTATTATGTTTTGTATTTCGTTTACTGTTATTGGCTTATTGAGAGTTGTTATATCTTCTTGGCTAAGTTTTGGTAATTTGTACCTTTTGAGGAATCTGTCCATTTCTTCTGTGTCTTCTATTCTGTAAGCATAAAGATTCTCGAAGTAACTATTGATAATCTTCTGGATTTCCCCTAGGTCTATGCTGATTTCACACTTTTCATTTCTTATTGCATGTATTTGAACTTTTTCTTTCCTCTTTTTGATGAGGTTTGCTAGAGGCTTATCAACTTTATTTAGTCTTTCAAAGAACCAGCTTTTTGATTCGTGTATTCTTTGAACTGTTTTCTTCATCTCAGTTGAATTAATTTCTGCTCTAATCTTTATGCTTTCTTCCCATCTTTGCGCTCTGAGTTTTGTTTGCTCTTCTTTTTCTAGATGTCTGAGATGCAACATTAGGGTGCTAATTTGCTCCCTTTCTGTTTTCCTAATGTGTGAGTTCGTAGCTATGATTTTCCCTCTAAGAACTGCTTTCATCGCATCCCTGAAATTCTGGTAAGTTGTGCTTGAATTTTCTTTGAATTGTAGATATGGTTGAATTTCTTGTTGAATTTCTTCTGTGACCCATTGATTGCTGAGTAGGGTGTTGATTAATTTGCATGAATTTAGCGGGTTTTTCTGGTTTCTTTTGTCATTTAGTTCCAGTTTCATTGCACTGTAGTTGGATAATATTCACGTGATAATTTCTGATTTCTTGCATATACTTAAGCATGACCTCTGGACTAGTATGTGGTCTATTTTGGAAAATGACCCGTGTGAAGCTGAAAAAAATGTGTATTCAGCTGTGGTTGGATGGAACACTCTGTATATGTCCACCAGGTCCATTTGTTCCAAGCTCTGGTTCAGTTCTGCTACTTCCTTGCTAATTTTTTTGTCTGGTTGATATATCTTTTTGGGATAAGGGGGCGTTAAGGTCTCCTGTTAAGATTGTGGTCTTAGATATTAGGTTTTTCATGTCCATTAAGATTTGTCTTACATAGTTGTGTTCTCTTGTTTTTGGTGCATAGATATTTAAGAGTGTTACCTCTTGCTCTTAAATTTTTCCCCTGACCAGTGTATAGTGGCCTACTTGATGTCGTTTGATCCTTCTTGGTTAGAAGTTAAGACTGTCTGAGAATAGAATTTATACTCCTGCTTTTTTCTGACGTGCTGGGGCATGTAGTATTGTTTTCCATCCTTTGACTTTGAGCCTATCAATGTCCTTTTGAGTTAAGTTTGTTTCTTGTATAGAGAATATTGTTGAATTTTGTTTCCTAATCCACTGTGCCAGTCTATTTCTCTTTTTGTTGAATCAAGTCCATATACACTGATGGTTATAATTGAAATGTGTTGATTTATGTTTGTCATGATATTTACCTGATGTTGTTTACTCCTTTGTATCCTGTGTTTAATTGTCTGTCCTGTTTAGTAGGTTCCTTCCATTCTCATTTATGGCATTCTGGTCATTGTGGTCTGTCTGTAGAACATCTTTCAGCAGCCTCTGTAGGGATGGCTTTGCCATCATGAAATTCTTTAGTTGATCTTTGTTGTGGAAGTATTTCACTTATCCATCAAACTTGAAAGAGAGTTTTCCAGGACTGGACTGGAATATTTTTTCGTACAGAACTTGAAGAACTCTGCTGCATGCTCTCCTTGCCTTCATGGTTTGTGTAGAGAGGTCGGCTGTAATTCTGATGGCTTTTCCTTTCATTGTGATCTGCTTCTTCTCTCTAGCAGCTTTTGGTATATTATTTTTGTGTTGGATTTCTGGAATCTTGACTATTATATGTCTCAGTGTGTTTTTACTTGGGTTGAAGTTATTTGGTGTTCTGTATGCTTCGGTTACCTGAGTGTGGGATTGTTTCCTCATATTTGGGAAGTTTTCTGCGATTATGTCTCCCCAGATTCTTTTTATGTCATTTGTATTGACTCCTTCATTCTCATTGATACCAGTTAATCTCACATTGTTCATCCTGGCATTTTCTTGCAGGTGATGGATTATTTTGTCCTGCATTCTCATTTTTTTTAAGAGATCCTTTCTCCCTTTTTCACTAGCTCCTCCAGCATCTTCAAGATCTGAAACTCTGTCTTCGCTTTCAGTCAAATGGTTTTGCAGACTCGTGATTGAGATTTTTAGTCCTTCTATATCTCTTTGATTCTGTTTCATGCATTCTATTTCTTTTCTGTATTGCTCATTCAGGGAATCTGTCATATTTCTGATCTCTATTTTTTTTAATCCATGTCTTCTTTAGAGGTAGTTATTACTTCTTTTTCTGAGGAATTTCTTCCAAGTTGGGTTTCCTCTGTATATTTCTGGACTTGTTTCTGTATTTCAGATGCTATGATTTCAAAGAATTCTTTTCTTTCCAAAGAATTCTTTTTTGATTTCAGAAATTATTTCTGCTTTGAGTTCCTCATGACCTTTCTGCTGTTGTTTCTTTGCTTCAGACACTGTTAATTCATATATTTCAGCTGGAATAGTGCTCTCTGTACTTGTTCTGGGTGAGCATTGCTTTTCCCCCTGATGTTTCTGTGTTTGGTTCTTTATTTCAGATGCTATGTATTCAGATATTTCTTTTTTTTATTGCATGAATTAATTCTCATCTGAGTTCCTCTATACCTTTCTGCTGTTTTTCCTTTGCTTCCTTATCTGTTAATTCATTCTTTTCAGTTGAGCTAGTGTCCTCTGCCCTTCCTGGTATATTTGAAGTCTGAGATTGCATTTTTCTCCTTGTCTTTGTCATTTTGTATAGCACTGACCTCTGACCTTTGCTGTAGAGCTTTGGTGCAGCTATAACCTTAGCGTGTAATGAGATTCAGGTGCCAGTCTATTAAGTTTGAGATTATCCAGGTATGCCTATCCTGGATCTAGCTGTTGTGTTCAGTTCTTTTTTGCTGCAGCTCCTGTGGTTCCCCTCTGTTGGTTCTCTGGTCAGGCGAGCACAAACCAGGATGCTGAGCGAGTAGTGAAAATTCCCACTATCTTGGCTGGCTTTGGGGCAAGGATCCAGAAAGTTGCTGGAGTCAGCCCTCCTGTGTCAGGCAGGTCGCTCTCTAGGTGGGTGTTCCTGGGCTTTGGTGGGTCTGCTGGGCTCCCAAAAGGATAGTGGATGATCTTATTCACAGGGTAGGCTGTGCTGGGTCAGCCAATCTGTGCTGGGTCCAGGGCCTTGGGCCGGAACCGGACAAGGCTGAGAAATGTCTATGAGGCGCGGCGGGCCTGGAGCTCTCACTCACAGGCTGAGCTGTGCTGGGTCTGTAGTAATCAAATTTTCAAAGCCTAATGGGGATTTATGCTTCTAGTTCTCACTGGTTTTATTAAGAATTTATTTTATTTTTTACACAGATTTCATTTGAAGTTGTAATACTGACCATAAGGTACTTATAGCACTTGCTCACACACATGCATCACCTCACTCATTATCAAACCTCCTCCAAAGAGACATAGGTTTTACAATCAGTGAACCAACAAAGTCATATCACAACCCAAAGTCCATAGTTTACATCAGGGTTCACTTATATCAGTATTACCCATTCTATGGAGTTAGATAAATGTATAATGACTGGTTGCTGTGTGCTGTTGCTGTGGTGTACAGATAGTCCTACTCTCTTAGAAAAATCTCTATTCTCCTCATCCTGCACCTCAGCAGTAACTCTTACCAACATCTATCAGTTCTGTCTGTACATTTTTTACTTTTCCAGATTATTGCACGGTTGAAGTTATACAGCACGCAACATTTATAGATTGGCTTTTTTCTCCTAGCAGGATGCATCAAAGTTTCCTTCATGTCCCTTCATGGCCTCAGTCCTGAATAATACACCAATATTTAGATGTGCAAGTTTATTTAACTATTTTTCTTCTGAAAGACAACCTGGATTCTGTAAAAATTTTACAACTATGAGTAAAATTGATATAAATATCCTTGTGAAGTCCTTTGGTATGGATATGTTTTAATTCACTGGGATAAATACCATGGAACCTTACTGTCAGGCTGTATGATAAAAGTATGTTGACTCTTGTAGGAAATTTCCAAATTGTCTTCCAAAAGTGGCTGTACCATTTTGCACTTCTACCAGTTAGAAATGGTAGTTTCCAGGACCAGGGAGGTGGCTCAGTACAATAAGCATTTCCCTGGGGAGCTCAAGGGCCTGGGTTCAATCCTTGGTTCTGCCAGAAAATTAATGAAAAGAAATGGTAGTTTCCATTGTTCTGCACCCTTGCCAGCATTGTACTGGGCATGAACCATTTCAATAGGTGGGCAGTGTATCTTGCTATTTCAATTTGCATTTTCCTCATGATACATAAAAAAGAGACCTTGATATGCTCATTTGTGGTCTGTGTAATATTTTTTATGAGATACAAGCTAAGTTCTTTGCTCGATATTCTACCAGACTGTGTTCATATTGCTGAGTTTTAAGAGTTCTCTCTACGTTTTGGATAACATTCTTCTGTCAAATCTTTTTGCAAATATTGTCTTTAAATATGTAGCTTTTTAAAATTCTCTTAACTGTTGTTATGGTTTGTATCTACCCATCCACTCAAAGACTAAGATATTCAGAGGTGATATTTCTTGGAAAGTGGTTGGATCATGGGGAAATTATATTAATTCAATTAATCTATTGACACGTTCATAGTTTAATGCAATGTTAGGAGGTGATGTCTGGTGGGAGGAGGTGATTCAATGTGGTTTGCCTGTTGAAGGGGTATCTCTCTCTCTCTCTAGCTTGTCCTTTTCTCTGCTTCCTGGTACCATGGATTGCACAACTTCCTTCTACTGGGTTCTTCACCATGACATTCCGACCTTGCAGTCAACCAACCAGGAATTGAATCCTACAGAACAATGAGCCAAACTAAACTTCTCCTCATTAAGTTGTAGCTGTCAAGTATTTTGCCACGGTAACAAGGAAGTGACTGACATTACTGCATCCCACACAGCTCTTAATGTTCCCAGGTAGTTGAGGGAGGGGGAGTGAAACAATTGAAAAATAAATGTAAGAAATAAATATAAGACAGTGAAGTCAAACAGAGCCTTCTCTTTCTGGATGAGAGGGAAAGAACTGCTCAACCACCTCAGAGGTGTTTATTTATACATTTGACAAAGTTATATCCTGTGACACGGGGTTTCCTGGCAACTAAACTCTGGGAAAGCCTCAGGAAAGTTGTTCTTCTTTCTCTGTCTGGTTTTGCCTTGCCCCCACATGCCTGACCAAGATCAGGCATTTCCTACAGATATAATTTTCTTTCATAGAGCAGAAAATGTTAATGCAAGTAAAGTCCAGCTTATCAGTTCACGTTTTGAGAAGATTATGCTTTGGGTACTGTTGCGCGCAACCTCGCCAGCAAGGAAGACGCGACACCCAGCTCTTCTTTCAGCGGTTTATTCAGGACCGTTGAACAATCTTTTCTCTACCTGTGCCTGCTCATGGCTATATACCAGTGGGCGTCCAACCCCGGAGTGCCACGTGGGCACAGCCGATAGGTCCAGGTACGCGGAAGTGAGCCATAGCTTTAGCCTTAGCCAAATGAGAAGTTGTTTGCTACAGAGCACTCACCTAGCGGGGGGTGGAAGGCGGAAACAAGCGACGTCTTTCAGGCGCCGCTATTCGCAGCTCTCTACAGGGTGCTATATCTTAAAAAGACTCATAGTCTTTTTTTTTTACTGATACATTTTAAGAGTTTTACAGATTTTATATTTACATACATTTTATATTTTGTGTTAACCTATGTAATAAGCGTAAGTTCTATATATAGTGTTTTGTTTCATTCTGTTTGATTTTAATGTGAATGTGAATGTTAAGTTAATTTTATTATCACCTGTCAAAGACTACCTTTTTCTAATGCATTATCTTTGCTATTTTATCAAAGGTGAGTTGACAGTGACAGAGGTGTATCCTATTTCAGCATGGGGGTCACTTAGCACTATTGCTATAAGAATGCAGGAACTGAGTGTGGTGGTGCATGTTTATAATCCTAGCACTTTGGAGACTGAAGCAGAAAGATCCTAAATTTGAGTTCTGTCTGGAAGTTTTATGAAAATAAAAAGGACTGAGGATTTTCTTGGGTTTGACACCTGATATTGCAGAAACAACTTTTTAAAAAATAAAGAAAATTGAGAATAGTGTATGCATCTATTTCTGGGCTCTCTATGTTCTAATGACCACTTCATTCTTTCACCAATACTACCTTTTGTCCATTACTGCATGTATATTACAACTCTTGAAATCAGGTAGGAATAGTTTCTCAGTTTTATTGTTTTCTGTATCACATATTGGTTATTCTAAATCTTTTATCTCTCCATTGAAGTTTTCAAATCCATTTGTCAGGGCTGGCCAAAAAGCTCAGTGGATTAAAGTACCTGCAAGCAGTTGCAGGGGCCGGGGGATTTCAATTACTGGGCCTTCTATGCTGGCCCCACCCCCACAGCACAGTGAGACAAAAAATGAGACTGGGCATGTGACACGGGCCTGTAATCCCAGCTCTTGTGAGGCTGTAGACAGGCGGATCACTGAGTTTGATCTAGTAGTGAGACCCTGAAGACCCTGTAGACTCTTCCCTAAAAAAATAAAAAGCTCCTGTAATTTTGATTGGGATTGCATTAAATATACTGACAAGGTTGGCAAAATCTGAAATATTGAAGTTCATATCCATGAACTTCATTGGAATTTGGGGGTAGTTTATATACAATGAGTATATATTTTATACATGTAACACATTATATAAATAAGTGTATACATGATGCATTATATATGTGGCTAAGAATTTATACCTACATATGCAGTTTTCTGGATGATAATATAAGTGATGTTATGTATTTAATTCTAAATTTTATTTATTCATGGAAGAATACATGAAAATAATTAACTTTTGCATATTATCTTGTATCCTGCAACCTTCCTATAAATGTTATTAGCTTACTTCTTGTCTACTTTTTTGAATTTTTTACTTAGATTTACTTAGATGTTACTGGTATTTTATTTCTCTCTTCCAAATAGGTGACAAAGGCATGTGAAAAGCTAAAATTGGATAAGGACTAGACCCTTTGCTGTTGACCAAGGTATAAATTTAAAGGGAAAAAAAAATCTTTAAAGGAATTTAAAATGTTTCTCAAGTGATGTTATGTAAAGAAAGTTTTAGTGGTTTGGAGAGAAGACCAAACCAATCACATTCTCTTAAACCAAAGCCTAATTCAAAAGAAGATTCTAATCTCTTCAATTCTGTGAAGGCTGGGAAAGATGAGGGAACTACAGAAAAAAGTTTGAGATTTGTAGATATTTATTCATGAGATGTAAGGAAAGTGGCTGTTCAAGTAACTTAAAGGGCAAGTGGGAGAAATGAATGGTCATGTAGAAGCTGCAACAAGTTTACCAACAGGTCCACTTAAGTGATGAAGGTAGCTATAGTAAATAAAGGATTGTGTGTGTGTGTGTGTGTGTGTGTGTGTGTGTGTGTGTGTGTGTATGTGTGTGTGGAACCAGGCATTGAACTCAGGCCCTTATGCTTGCCAGAGAAGCACTCATTCCACTGAGCCACCCCCCCCAGCCTCAAATAAAGGATTTTTAATGCTGATGAAACAACCTGATACTGGAAGAAAATACAGCCTAAGACGTGATTTAGGCTAAGTCAATAACTAACTTCAAAGCTATGAAGAACACTGACTTTATTGTTAGGGCTAAGCTGGCAGCTTTAAGTTGAAGCCAATGGTCATTTACAATCTAAATCTAGACTGCTGTGTTCTGTAGATGGAAAACAAAGTAAGTGTGACAGTACATCTGTTTATAATATTGTTAAGTAGGTAATTTAGATCAACTACTGAGACTTGTCTAATCAGAAAATTATTCCTGTAAAAATATTGCTGCTAATTGACAACTCCTTTGATCACTCTAGAGATCTGATGGAAAGTTACAGTAACTTTAATATTGCTTTCATACCTGCAACTGATAGGTTTTTGACAGTGTCACAGAGAAACAGGCAGAAGGAAAGGGAAAGGGGTTTCATTATCTTGGAGGACTTAGAGAATTTGGGAAGATAAGGAATTCTTTGGATTGAAACAAAGGGAAGCTGAGGCTTTTATGGCCTGTTGCCAGGGGTGGAGTTTGAGGGGGGCATTTAGATATACCTGAGGAGCTGATTGGAGCCTTCCCTGAGGTGGCAGGGAAAAGTAAAAGGAAGCTGCATCCTGGATTGAGTTGGAGAAGAAGGGGGGATGTGGTCTCTGGGAAGATAAGCTGTTGTTTTCCGGGCTTCCGCCATATTGGACGACCACCATAATAATTCAGCTATTCATACAAGGACTAGAACCTATCATCCTCATCTTTCGGTTGTTATAAATGGGTCAACGTGTCTCTTAGACTGCTTCCTGCTGAACTGGGGCATCGTCTTGGGGGTGAGGGGAGCTGATGGGATGACGGTTCATGCCCAGGTGTCTCAGTTAGGACTAGAAGTTTATCATTAGTGATAGTTCAAATAGGAGACTGAAGAAACCTTGAAAAATGTTTAAGAGGATGGCACATTATGAGTATATGTCATCATGATTAAAGGTAAAGGAGGGGAAGCAAGACGGGGTGTCTATGATCTGTTATTTTACCATGATCATGTTGAAGAGGAGGAGGATCAATCTTTACTGCAACACAACTGTATAGATTTTGTTAAAGTAAACTTTGTCTCTTATGTTAGTGTGTAACTGTGTGGAGACAACAGTGTTGTCTATGGTTGTTTAGAAAGGTAGGCTACTGTCTGAAAAGATGGTCTCTTTTTATGTCATAAAATCCTCACTGTATTGTGACTTTGAAAAGAAATATATAGAGTAAAAGGCTCATTTAGTTTGGGTAAAGAGAGCTGAGGCTCTTAAGAGGGCCTGGTGAAGCTTGAGAAAGAAGGAATGTATAGGAGCGCAGGGTCAAGGGGCTCCAACAAGGAACATTTTGATGTCTTGTAGAGAGGCTATGCTAAAGAGGCCAAGTTGGGAACCCAGAGGCAGAAGAAATTAGCCAGATGAAGGGAGGATAAAACCTGTTATTTTGTAGGGGGCACCTGAAGGTCATGAAGAAGGGCTTTGTGGTGAGCAGTGATTGTATGAGTAGTGAGAGTGAGTGAGTCTTAGATATCTGACTTTTGGTGAAGCCACCCGAGCCTTGGAAGGAGAGACTGTATAATCTGGTTCTGACAGAAAACTGAGAAGAATAGCTGTATGTCTTAGGGTCAGTGCATGAGAGGGGAAGCAAAGGAAAAGACCATCAGTATATTGAAGGAGTGGCTGGGCCAGAGATCAAGGGTCTCAAGATCAGTAGCAAGAAGTTGGCTAAAGAGGTGAGGACCATCTCCGAACTCTTGAGGTAGGACTGTCCACATGAGCTGCTGTGACCAGAAAACATCCGATCATTCCATGTGAAGGCAGAGGTCTTGGTAATCTTGGTGCAAGGGAATGGCAAAAAAGGCACCCCTAAGGTCTAAGACAGTAAACTGAGCAGTGGAAGGAAGAATATGAGAGAGCACAATACAGGCATTTGACACTGCTGGGTGAATAGGAGTAACTGCATTACCAGTAATTCGGAGATCTTGAACTAAATGATAAGAGCCATTGGGTCTGAGTACACGAAGAATGAGGGCATCATATAGCATGTGGACAGTTCTAAGAAAACTATTGGTAAGGAGGCAAAGAATGATGTACTTGAGTCTCTTTATGTTTAGGGGCTATTTGGTACTGGAGAACACAGGGAAATGCTGTGGGATCTCTGAAGCACACTAGTCCAGGAACAGCATATGTGGCATGAGTAGGACTGGAAGTGTCTCGGAATATATGATTGACAAGGGAAGAGGGATGGAAGAGCTGGCTGTACATTGAGGTTGTGTTTGTAGGATGTACACTGTGGTGGGACAGAGGTGAGAGAAAATTGGAGATTTTGGAGGATGTCTCTCCCCATGAGAGGTATGGGACATGTTGGGATCACAAGGAAATTCACAGTGAAGAACAGTGTCTGGAGTCAGCAAGGAATGGGCCTGTCTGCAGGGGCCATGTGGCTCAGCCATCAACACCCACGATGGGGACTGGAGAGCTAATATAACAATGTTAGAACTCAGGAATAACACTATATGCGGTCTCCATGTCAGCAAGAAAAGAGGGATTTTTTTGTTTTTGTTTTTTGTTTTTTTAACCTGAGATGTCCAGCAAGACTCAGGAATCTTGGTGGAACCCAAGCTTTGTTGTTACTCTCCAGTGGAAAGACCAAATAGGTCAAGTACATGGATCTGGGCATAGTGAGGTTTTCTGTGAAGGCAGGGAATTGGATGACTCACCCATTCTCTAGCAGATAGGGCAGTCTCATTTCCCGTGACCCTTGACCTTGTAGATGTCCCAGGGATGCCTGCAAGTTGGGGCAGGCGCATGACCAGTGTCCTTCTTGACCACACCAGGTTTGAGTGGCAGCATTGTTCAGGCTCAGCATTACCTTGTCAAACTCCTACTTTGATGGGAGTCCCGAGTGCTGCAGCCAAACGTTAGCAGTGTGTATAGTTAATTTTAGTCTCTATTGCTCAAGACACAGAAAGTTAGATTAGTAAGCTTTCCTGTGGAGTTTGAGGGTCAAGATTTGCCCTTTCAGCTTGGCATGAATGTCAAGAACAGATATGGATATAAAATAGGAAATAATAATAATTTTTTAGGAGAATCTCAGTCTACATTAGTATACTTAGTTTGGAGCAATACACTTGATTATCAGAATTTTATCTGAGGATCAAGTATCTTGAAATATAAAGTGTAACCAGAGAACTATTATTTCTTATCAACCATGGACATTTTAGCATTTTAATCTTTAATGTTTTTCAAAAAAATTTTTAATATATTGTAAATTGAAAATATATTATTTACAAACATAAATGAATAGAACAATAAAAACTGTCCAAAATAAAAATGAAGAAAGAATTTATAGATCAGTCATAATATTTCACTGTGTCAAAACCAAAAAACTTATATTCATATAATTAGAATTCTCAAAGTAGAGAGGAGTAGGCAATATTTAAAGATTTAAAATTTCTGAATTTAGTTCAACTTACAACACCACATTTTCAAGAAAAATGAGCCTTTTGCACAAGAAATTTAAATAAAATCATACCAAAATAGACAAAAATGAAATTGTCCAAAACTTATTGTGAAAAAATTATTGAAGCATATACATAAAAAATATTAGCTATGGAAGAACAAAATTAAATAACATCTTATTCCACATTAGAAACAAAATAAAAGAACCAAATGTGTAAGAAACTAGACTACTTAAAGGACTGAAAGAAGAAGAAAAAGAAAAAAAGATCTATCCTCTTTGAATTTTATACTTATCAAACAAACCTTTGAAAACTGAAAGTAAAATATTTTCTAGTTATACAAACTTGAAATTTTTAATACCTCCAGACGTAGCATACAGGAAATAACAAAGAGCATAATTCAAGAGAAGTTGCAGTATGCTCCTGGATGAACAATAAAGAGCTCTCAAAGTGATAGTTATGCAGGGCTATATCAAATGTATTAGATGAACCCTTATTTAAAAGGTCATTGAAGATTTCTATGAAACAGTACCAATTTTATCTCAGGTTATGCATGCATTTTTTTCATATATATATATATATATATGTGTGTGTGTGTGTGTGTGTGTGTGTGTGTGTGTGTGTATGTGTGTATAAAAGATAGGGAAGAAGTAATATAAAGTCAACAGAAAATGGAAATATATTTTTTAAAGTTTCTAATAGTAGGAGAAGATATCACATGATGTCTTTTATATAAATTGTAATTCAAAGATATAGTTCCAATCTTAAAAATTGAGATTAAACAATATTCAGAAAATTAAATACTAATTAATTAAAAATTAAATGTTTCAAAACAATTGAACTAAGGAAAAGTTTTCATGATAGTAAAGAAGTACTAAGCATAAAGCATAAGATAAGTACTGGAATAATAAATACATGACCATCACTTCTGACAGTTTGGGCATAGGATATCACAAAAATTTCTAGTGTGTTGTGAACATGGATAATGACCATGGCACTTACTGGTGGCCAGGAGTCACTTGGGACTAAGTTACAGCTATTTCCTTGAAATCCACCCTGTAGATACATATAGAGTGCAAGAGAAGTCCATTTGTAGAGTGTGCTGATAGAAATATTTGCTGCTGTACACAAAAGAATAACTGTAAAACTACTATTGTATACCTCTTATTTTCCTGTGCTTGTTTACCTATTTGGTGGGTTCTTTCCATTCTCATTCCAATGTTTGTGATAATTTTGCTCCCTCTCTAGAACATCATTCAGTAGTCTGTGTAGGCTTGGCTTTGTCATCATGAAACTCTTTAGTTGTTCTTTGTCATGGAGTATTTTACTTCTCCATTATACTTTAAAGAGTTTTGCAGGGTATATCAGTCTGGGTTGGAATGTTTTCTTGCAAGACTTGAAGTACTTTTCTCCATGTTTTTCTTGCCTTGATGGTTTATGAAGAGAAATCTGCTGTTATTCTGGTGGGTTTTCCTTTAAACATGATCTGTTTCTTTTCTTTAGCGGCTTTCAGTATACTGTTCCTGTGCTGAATTTCTGGGACCTTGATTATTATATGTCTGGGAGTGGTTTTAATTGGGTTGATGTTATTTGGAGTTCTATATGCTTCAGTTACTGAATGGCAGATTGTTGCCCCATATTTAGGGACTTTTCTGCTATTACTTCCATCCATATTCTTTTCATATCATTAGTATTGACTCACTCCTTCTCATTGATGCCTATTAGTCTCACATTGTTCATTTTTGCATTGTCTTGCAGGTGTTGAATTATTTTTTCCTGCATCCTAGCTGTTTTTAAGAGATCTTTGCTTGCTTTTTCACTAGCTGCAATGGTGTCTTTAAGGTCAGAAAGTCTATTTTCACTTTCACTCACATAGATTTGCCAGCTTGTGATCGAGGTTTTAATGTCCTGCATATCACTTTGAATCTGGTTCATACATTCTATTTCTTTCCTATATTGCTTATTCAGGGGTTCCATCATTTTTATATTCTGATCTACTTTTTTTATCAGTGTATTCTTTAGAAGCACTTAGTAGTTCTTTGATATAGTTATCACTACTATTTTTACTTCAGAAATTATTTCTGATCTGATCTCTTCCACACCTTTCTGCAGTTGTTTCTTTACTTCCAATGCTATTATTTCAGAGATTTCAGGTGTGTGATTTCCAATTTCCTCTATGCTAGTGTCTTCTGCATTTGTACTGGGTGGACTCAGGGCCTGAGACTGCTTTTTGTTCTTCTCTTTCTCATTTTGTACATGACTCACTTTTGACCCTTTGTGTAGAGCTTAGATACAGTTATTACCTTAGCAACAGGTCGAGATCTATGAAGTTCAGACTCTTCCAGGTGGGTGTGGCATGGGCCTGGCTGCTGTGCTCCACTTCTTCCTGCTGCAGCCTTGCAGGTGAACCTTTGTGTCAGTCCGGCAAGATGTTCTGCTTCTGAATCAGCTGGGTGGGTCATGCCTCTAGCCTCTTTACAGGGAGTTTTGCTGAAGGGTTCCACACTGGGCATGCTCTCTGGGTTGATTCAGGATCCTGAGGCCTGATTGATCTCACTCACATGCTGGGCCTGTGCCCTGGGTCGCTTCAGGATTTAGCAGCCCTGGGCGGTCTCATTCCTGCTGGGCCTATGCTCTCCATCTATTCATGATCCAGCGGCCTGGGCGGTCTCACTCACCCCCTGTAGAATGTTAATGGACAATAGTTACATAATTTTGTAGAGATCATTTGACATCAATAGTTATACATAGCAGTGTAGCAAAATAGTCATACGAAATCCTCACTTTGTTTTTGTATCTCTAAGTGTACATAGGATACATATCACATAAGTTTTAGTTATAAAATTATTACTTGGTTGATGACTTTATGTTGGCTTGACAGGAAGATGCATCTCTAAATGTGACAGCAAATTCATAGGATATATATCACGTCAGTTTTAGTAAGAAAATTATCATTTGGCTGATGACCTCATGTTGGCTTAATGGGAACCTCTTATTATAAATACTTGGAGTATAAGAGAAAGGCATATGCTTAAATCTGAAAAAAAATGTATATTGTAGCATACAGTATTTTAGAAGGTATGAATGTTTAATATATTAGGCTTCTTTTACGAGAAAACCTTATTTTAATTTTTGAAAAAACTTTGTCTTTTAACCAATGACCAAATTATTTGGGGCTCTCTATTGATGAACAAAAGTTGGCCACCTTCTATTCAACAATCAAGAGTCTTGTCCAACAACCTTTCCATTTTAATGGTTTTTATTTAATATAAATTAATTTTGTTGTTACCTAGACCAGCTGGTAACTCAGGAGAAAGCATGCTTTAAGTCTATATTTTAGAGCTCAAATAAAAAGGAATAGCTGTTTACAGAATGACATAGAAAGAAACAAGTACATACAAGGCACCCAGACATCTTTATAAAATGAGAGGGCGCTCAAATATATTTCTGGCCTGGTTAAACTATGATGACCTTTTTAAGTCTGTAATTATGAGAGACTAGTCAGAACTTTTGTAAGTCAATTAGCAAAGATCTCTTAGAAGAGGAATTTGGGAAAAAATAGTAAATATATATATATAATATATAAATTATATATATATATATATATATATATATATATATATATATATATATATATATATTTAGATCTAATGCAGTGTATGAGGTTTGAGTAAGCAAACTGAGCAGAGTATAAGGGTAGGCACAGCACAATACAGGAGCACTGACATGATAAGTCCTGGAAAGGGAGACTACCCTCCGAGGTGGCTAGGAGGGGCGGCAGGGGGTGGAGTGAGAGGAAAAGAAGGGAAGTATCAGGCTCCACTGGAAAGGGCAGTGTGCTCACTTGCTCCATGGCTGTTATCTTGTTTTGCTTTGTTTTTTTAGCTTGATGAATAGTAGAGGGAGGGGCACTCACTATTGGAGAAATAAGGAATTATTAGTCGTTTTTTTGAGGGAGTTTCTGGAGAAAAAAAGGACTGTGATTGGATTGAAAATTGTCGGAGGGGGTTGGCAAGGAATGTGAGGAATGTAGAACTGTTGACTGAAGAGAGGAAGGCTGGAGGGAGGAAAGAGTGTAAGGCACCTCTCTGTAGTTCCTGAAAGTTAAAGAGGTTACAGGGTAAAGTAGAAGCAGCCGCTGTGGCTGAGGAGAGGGCTGGTGTTGGCGATGGTAGAGAAGACTCTTGTGGCCGGTTCTGCGGGTGGAGGGGTGGAGGGAAATCTGGTCAAACTGAGGAGAGCTGTACTTGGTTTAAGCGACTGTGGATTGAGTGATGTTGAAGGAGGGATGAGGGAGGGAGGGAGGGACGCATCCTTAAAGAAAAAATAAGCCCAAATGCAGGTGACAGAAATTATTTAAACTTTGGAGAATTAGTGGATCAAAAGTATTTCTATAGGCCACTGGGTTTTACCATTAGTTTATATTGTGGCCAAGCTGTCTTGACAGTAGAAGATTAATTGCTTAGGAATTATGGCCTCCCAGAGGCCGAGAGAGCTGAGATTACTGACCAGGCATCCCACTGGAGTTCTTCTGGGAGCGAGGAGCAAGTATTTCTCATGGTGTACAAATTAAAATATGAGCCAAAGATTAGGGCAAATGCCGGACGTTACTTCCCACTAAAAAGCTGTCACGTTTTAGCCTGGAGTGAGTAAGAGGGAGATAGCCCCAAGTTGTCAGTGGTCACTAGAAAAAGAGGAGAGCCGAGGAGCAGATGGCTGAGGAAGACGAGTGGGGACTCTTGCAACTCAAAAATCAAATGACAACGGGACAAGTCCAAAAATTTGAAGTGCTTTATTTTAGCTGGTACCCAGCGGCACCCTCTGAGTCCAAGAGACAGAGAGGAGCCCCGAGCCAGAAAAGACACATGAATTTAAACCCAAAAACCGCAAAACCACCCACCAAGCAAGCCGGTTTACAGAAGCCAATAGCAGATGTTAGCATGATTTAAAAATATGTGACCTTTTACAGGATTGGTCAGAACACATCTGGAGGAAGCTGGACACATAACCTTATAAGGACAATGCGGCCTAACCATTGCCTGGGGAAAACATGTTACCGCCTTCAGAAATTCTCGGAATCAGGGAACCAGGGCAAAGGTGAATCAGAGTCAAAATGGAGTTGCTAGCGTCAGAGTGTACAACTGGTAAAGGTTATAGTAAGCAACGCTTGCAGAACAGGATGGCGGCGCTTTGGTCAGGTTATACCAGGGACCCCTACGTGAGCTCACGATTTTTGAGATAATAGGAAAATACTAGGCTGGATTCCCTGAGACGAGTTTTAGGGCTCACTTGTGTGGATTAAAATTGGCTGGTGTTGGATGCCAGGTGGCAGAGGCAAAAGCAGAGGCAGAAGGCAGTTCAGTGAGGGAGCTCCAAACCAGGACAAGGCATGCCCCAGGAGCCACCCTACTCACCGGCCCGAGTCATGGCACCAAAAAAAATGATAGGTTTTGATGGTGTCGCAGCAGAGACACAAGCAGAAGGAACAATGGAAAGGGGCTTTATTGTACAGAGAAGGGGTTTTCATTATCTTGGAGGACAGGGAGAGAATTCAGGAAGATAAGGAACCTCTGGGTTGGAACAAAGGGAGGCTGAGGCTTTTATGGCTTTTTGCCGGGTGGGATTTGAAGGGGATGTTTAGATACATCTGAGAGCTGATTGGGGCCTTCCCTGAGGTGGTGGGCAAGGTGAAAGGAAACTGCATCCTGGGCTGACTTGGACAAGAAGGGGGAGGTGGTCTCTGGGAAGATGAGCTGTTGTTTTACACGCTTCAGCCATATTGGATGACCACCATAATAATTCAGCAATTCATACGAGGGCCAGAACCTATCAGTAACATAATATCCACCTAACATCCCATGAACCAATAAGTTATTTCAAATTTCAAGTCTTGTTACTTAAAGAATATATTACCTAAGACTATTGCTTCCATACCCAATGATTCCTCTGGTGATCTCACGAGGTAGATCAAAAATATTGAACTGATCCACCATTCTAGATGCTATTGAGAGCATCATAATTCATAGGAGAAGGTTGAAATATTAACTTAAAAAGAGGTTGGAATAAGTGGGTTCCAGCTTTCCTAGGTGTCTTTGGAAGGAGGAAATAATAGCATATGTAGAGGGGTGGAAGTGAGCTAGAGTGAGAAGTGAGGTCTGAAGTTATAACTTAATCATTGTAAATTTATGATTAAATTTCAAAGGATAAGAAATTGTACTCGAGTGAAAAAGATTTTTCTTTCTTTTTTTTTTTTTTTTTGTCTTTTTGAGACAGGGTCTCACTGTGCAGTTCAGGCTGGCCTTAAGCTCACTTTGTAGCTCAGGCTGGTCTCGAACTCACAACAATCCTCCTGCCTCAGCCTCCCTAGTGCTGGGATTATAGGCCTGCGCCACCACGACCGGCTGAAAAAGATTTTTTATTCTAAAGTTAGAATTTCTCCT
>PVKA01012469.1:0-46920 GCA_004027165.1 Ctenomys sociabilis
AGCCATCTCCCCAGCCCCTTTTTTCTTTTGTTGAGGCAGGACCTCATAAAATGACTGTGATTGGGCTTGAATTTGTGATCTGCCTGCCTCAGCCTCCCAGACAGCTGGAATTACAGGTGTGTACCATCATACCCAGGCTGATCATTTATATTTTTGAAAAAAAATTTCAGTTTCATCTACATTTTCAACCATGCTGTTGTGAAATTGTGTGAAATCAATCTCTTCATTCCTGGTTTTGTTTGTGCTGGATTTTTCTTTTTCTTTCTTTCTTTAGCTTCCTTGGTTGTGCATGTTAAAATCTGTTCTCCTTTGTTTGACTATCCATCTGAATTTTGGCCTTGATTCATTGAAATCAACTTATTTTTTCCTCAAATCATTTTTGGTTCCTCTTCTTCCAGGCCATCCAGGCGGGAAAGCTTTAGCAGTTTGTTTCCCTGGCAGGTACTTGGCAAATTGAGTTCCCAAGGGGTTTTTGGGGGAAAGAAGAGGTTATATCATTCTGTGGCCTTTTGCTTCCACCTTTCTGGAGTGGTGGCTCAGCACAAATTCCCACACCCCTAAATCTTGGTCACAGCTGCGTGCCAACCGGCCCTGCCAGCAAGGGTGCCCGTGAGTCGCCCCCACAGTGGGGTTCTAGAGGAAGGTGCCATTTGTCCACCTGTCCTTTCTCAAATGTATTCTGAAGGCTTTGCAGTGTGCCAGGCCCTGTTCTGACTGGCGGCACTGAGGTCAGAATACTTCTGATGGCAAACTCAGAACCCCTGGCAGAGACCAGTCAACCACTAGGTAGTGGCACATGGCAAAAAGAGCTACAAGGAAAGAACCATGTGCTGTGAGAAGATGGGACTTGGAGGTTTCCTAAAGACTGGGGAGCAGAAGAAACCTAAAGAGGCAGCCTGCATTTATTCATTTGGATCCAGGCCAGCCTCATTTCACTGTGCTTTGCATACTACGCTTCACAGACACTGCATCATTTTTTTTTTTTTTTTTTTTTTTTTTTCTTTTCGAGACAGGGTCTCACTATGCAGTTCAGGCTGGCCTCAAGCTCACTTTGTAGCTCAGGCTGGTCTCGAACTCACAACAATCCTCCTGCCTCAGCCTCCCGAGTGCTGGGATTACAGGCATGCGCCACCACGCCCGGCTCTGCATCATTTTTACAATTGAAGTGTTGTGGTACTCTGCATGGGCCAAGTTCTATTTTCCAACAGCTTAGACGATCCTTAGCATTGTTTGTTTAGAAATGGGATCTTGCTACACAGCCCAGGTTAGTTTCAAACTTGTGGGCTCAAATGATCCTTCTGCCTCAGACTCCCAAGTAGCTGGAACTAGACATCCAGTGTTTTTTTTTTTTAAGCAATAATGCCTTAATTATTTTGTTTTGTTTTGTTTCTTGCGGCACTAAAGGATTAAAGCCAAAGCCTTGCTCAGGTTAGGCAAACACTCTACTGCTGAGCTGTGCTCACAGTTATCCTAAGGTAGGCAGTGGCATGTGCCTGTAATTTCAAGTACTAGGGAGACTGGGATAGGAGGGTCAAAAGTTTGAGACCAGCCTGGGAAACACAGCAAGACCTCATCTCAAAAAAAGAAACCAAGGTAGAAAGTATTAATTATTGAATCTGTGATATAATTCAGGTATAAAAAATAAGGTAAGTAAACAGCTACAGTCTCTTAATTCACCAGTAAGAGACATCTGCTATAATAATGTCTGTAAGTATAATACCATGTAAGCACCTTGTACGATACCAATACATTATGAAAACAGTTTGCAATGTATTAATTTATCGAATCTGTCCTGTTTATTTGTCTTGAATAAACTCATTGCTATTTGCTCTTCAATAAAATAAATAAAAAAATAATTAAAAAACGTACACCCCAAATTGCTACAAAATAAAACCTTCAAAAAAATTTTTTTAAAGTTTAAAAATATTCACTCTTCATTCATTCATTCATTCATTCATTGGGACAGTGTTTTGCTGTGTAGTTCAGGCTGGCCTTGAACTCACCAGATAGCCCAGGTTGGCCTTAAAACTCACCGTGATCCCCTGCCTGAGCCTCCGGAGTGCTGGGGATTATAGGCGTGTGCCACGACGTCTGGCTCACATTAGTGTTTTTACATAGTGCTTTTGCACACTTACAGTAGTACACTGTAAACCTTGTTTTACCCTGAGAAACCAAAATTTCGTATGACCTACTTTACTTCGTTGCAGTGATCTGGAACAGAACCGAGTATCTCGAAGGTAGGCCTCTATTATTTATTGAGCAAACACCTTCTAAGTGCCAAACATTCTTCTAGTCAACAGGATATAGAAGCGACAAAGATAGACCAGGTCCATGCTGTTCTAGAGTTATGGTCTAGTGGCAAAGACTAGGTGGCAATGTGACACGTTAGGGGGGAAATAAAACAAGAAAAGGACAGTTCTAAAGTAGTCTGGGTTGCTTTGGGTTGGGCAGGACTGTCTGCTTTTGAGATAGGTTCCAGCCCTGTTGCCCAGGCTGGCCTCCAACTCCGGGGCTCTTGCCTCAGCCTCCCTTGTCAGACTCTGAAATAGTTCTACATGCTGGAACCTCTATTTGGGACCGGAAGTGAGAGAAAGTGGATAAAAGATTGGGATGGCTAGGCTGAGGGAAGACAGTCACTGAGAAAGCAAGGAACTTCAGCTGCCGAGTCCTAAAGGGTGACGTGGGAAGAGAGGAGAACGTCTATGAGGGCCTGGGGCAAAAAGGAGATTTCATTTCAGAAGCGGAGGTGGGGATGGGGGACTTGGACCCGTGGCCACCTGTGTCGGGGTGTGGCGCTGCGAGGTAGGCTTGGGTCCGCCCAGCCAGGGTGCTGCCTCCTCTGTGACGTCACTGGGGCATTGTGACACCTCAATGAGAAGCTGCCGCCCCCCGGTTCCCTGGCGCCCCTCACCTCAGTCACATCACAGGTCCCGGGGTAGCTAGGCCATGAAACTTTAGGAAGCCATGTCAAGACGCGACGTCGTCCTCACCAATGTCACCGTTGTCCAACTGCTGCGACCACCATGCACAGGTGAGGAAGGCGCTGCTGCGGCAACCTCAGGAGGGACCAAGGTCCCTCTCTGCCCCGGAAACCCGCCCTTCCGGTGATTTCTTTGCTGATGGGGGCTGTGGAGCTCTCTGGGGGCTGGAGGCATAGCACCAAGCGAGGGGAAATTGCAGCAGCAGGAGCCGAGACCTGGGAGGAAAGGGCTGGCGGCTGTCCAGTGGAGTGGGGGCGGGGGACCTAGCCATTGGTTTTCCACATCAAACTGACTCTTGGGGAGCAGCGAGGAGGCGGCCCTGGGAGTTCGTGGGCTCAGCCCCACTGCACCGTATTACACAGACACTTGCAGCCAGCCAGGCAGGGCTATTCAGATTCCACGTGTATTCACCACCAGGTGAGGCCTGTACGTCCCGGTCCAGGCTTCCAACAGAGGTTAAGAGAGGGCAAGCCACTTAGCTGACTCAGCCAAGGGATGGTGGCCCTGGATTCCATCAGTGCTCCAGGCCAGAGGACGTCCCGCCTCACCCGGCCAGAGGGGCACGCGTGTGAGCACACGTGTGCGCGCATATACACCCACACACTCAAACCCAAGAAACGTAGCCCTTCCAGGAAGGCTGCCCCCATACCCGCCTGCTTCCTTGCTTCTCACAAGTGGGGGGCACGGTGGGCAGCCAAGGGGGGTTCAGGGTCCCAAGAAAAGTTAGTAGGTTAACAGCTAGGAGACCTCTGGCCGCCTCCTGAAATCAGTGAGCTGATGTACAGAGAGAGCTCAGCACAGCACCTCCTTAGCCCAGCACTCCCCAACCATGTACCCCACCCACCTAGACTGGACGGGGAGGGGAAGAAGATAGGCTTTTTTTCTGAAAGGTCACTGAATGGACATAGCTAGAGCCCCACTCTAAAGCAGGTACACAAATCTCTCCCTTTTACAACAGCAGAAATGGAACTTTGGGAAAATGCCAGCATCCTCAAGGTCATTGGGAACCTCAAGGTCACTACTATCAATAAACATGAATGCACTGCCACTGGAAACATGTAAAGCCCAGCCTACTGCCATGTGTCTCTAGCCATGGGCAGAGAGCAGGGAGACAAGTCAGCTGGCCTCCAGGGGCTTTTGATTTCCACGCCAAAAGCCACTCCAGCCAACATGCTGTCGTCTTCCCCAATCTCCTCTTCCTCACTTCCCCCATGAATACCCTGAGGATCAGACTCCTGCCCTCCTCTATTAAAATTAGTATCTACTTATGAGACTTGGGATCTCACTGAACCCTTGTAGCAGCCTCTAGACGGGGGGGTCAGTTGTGACATCTAGGAAACAGACCAGAGATTCATTAGCTTGCTGAAGCACCACACGGTGCTCAGTGGGTTACCGAGCCAGGGCAGCCATCCAAGTCTGACTCACAGCTTGGAACCCTGTGCCACCCAGAGTGTGGTCTGCCCTTCTCTCCTGTGGCCCAGGGGGAAGCACAGCCCCAGGCACAGATGGGGTGGGGAGCGCAGGCAGAAAGAGAGATGGGAGCTGATGTGGTTCCCACTTGTTTTGAGAGGTCTAGGAACTCTACCTCCTATACTTTCCTGAGGGGAACAACTGCCTGAGTGCGCATTTAAAGCAAGATTTTGCTGAACATGGTGGCACATGCCTGTGTCAGCCCAAACCTCTGGAGACTGAGGCAGGAGGACCAGGAGCTTGAGGCCAGCCTGGTGTACGTCAAAAGACTGTCTCTAAATAGAAAAAAAAATTTTTTTTTTAAACCGGTGTTCCTGGGCCTCAGTACAGACCCACTGAGTCCTGTTTTTCTAGGAAGAGGCCTCCCCAGGTAAGTTGCAACCTCATTACAATTTGAGGGACTAAGGGGTATGTTAGGTGTAAAATATACTCCAGATTTGAGAGTACAAAAAAAGATTAACTGTTTTATTAATAATCAGATATCAGACAATTGTTTCATAGGCTCAGGAAATGATCTTTGAAATATAAATATGTGTAGAATGCTTTCTCAGCTCTATCTTAAACACTAGATATGTTACCTCAGATAATCCTCACAGTGATCCTCTGGCACTAGTTTTTCTTTTCTTTTTTGCTGAAAACACTCCACAGAGGAAGAAACTGGGGCGCGGAGAATAAGACCTCAAGGAATTGCTAGAACTACATGCCCACTGAATCTGAGTTTCCAGAGAAGGGGCCCCGGCATTGATATTTTAAAACCACTCTGCCTCTCTCATTCCGCAGATTAAGTGGGTCTGGGAAATGCTGGGCTGTGCATGTGGCCTCCAGAGGCCCGTCAGCAATAGGTTCTGGTGGCAAAGGTGGTTCCTCGTCTTTCATGGAGTGGTAGCGCACACTGCCTGCCTTCCCCAACTTGCCCTTCTCCCCACAGTGATCAGACCAGTACCACCACCACCACCACCACCACCACCACCACCACCACCAGAGCCACAGCCGGAGCCTAAACCACAGCCAGTCGAAGTCAAGCCACTGCCTCCACCTCCTTCTCCAACACCCAAGAAAGCACCCCCACGTCCAGAGCTGATAGTGGGCATCAATGGGTGAGTTGCCTCAGGCTCAGGACCACAGACGGCTCAGGGACACGTGCTGTGAACCGTGCAGACCTCAGTAGTGACTGAGGCTGAGAGGGCAGCATTAGCAGTATCAGGAAGGCCTCTAGGAGGACAAAAGGCACTAGCTGTGTCTTGCTTGGGAAAAAGTGTCTCAGGCAGATGCAGAAGCAAGAGCTGTGGGGTGCAAGCTGAGTGTTCAGGGACTGCCTGCAAGTAAGTATGTCAGTGCAGGCTGGTGTAGTGACCATGAGGGGAAGGGGAAGAGAAGGCCGAAGGAAAGGGAGCACAGAGGGGTCAGGCACACCATGGTAAGAGGCCCAGCTCTTGTTTCACTGGCAGTCATGGAGGTTTTCATGCCAAGAGACATAATCTGACTTGAAGTTTTAACGAGTCCATCCAGCCACAAGGTTAAAAACAGGGGACAAGTAACAGATGGAAAGAAGAAACAGAAAATGGAGTTCAGGCTGGTGAGCTCATGTGTGCAAAAGACAACAATGGCCCGCACAGGCATGGTTGCCTTTTCTCCCAAAGTGAGGACCAATTTTCTGTTACTAGAACTGAATACAAGAGACTAAGTAATACATAAAGAAAGCAATTTTTTTTTTTTTTTTTTTTTTTTTTTTGGTGGCACCAGGGATTGAACTCAGGCCCTTGCACTTGCCAAGGAAGCGCTTATTCCACTGAGCCATCTCCCTGGCCCCTAACAAATGTGTTTAGTTCTAGAAGCTAGGTAGTTCAAGGTCAAGGAACAGCATCTGTTGGGAACATTCTTGCTGGTGGGGACTGCCCCATCCCAAGGCCATGCAGGTCCTCACATGGTGAGACAGAGCATACTTGCTAGACTGGGTCTCTTCTATAAAGCTGTTACAATGCCATATAGAGTCCTACCTTCGTGAATTCACTCTCTGAATACCTCTCTTAATACATCACAATGGGGATTGCATTTCAGTATGAGTGTTGGTGGGGACAATGGCATCAGAGCATCCCTTTCGCCCTCTTCTCTTCCACCCCCTCCTCTGCCTATCCCTGGACAGATTTGGACGTATTGGTCGCCTTGTGTTGCGAGCCTGCATGGAGAAGGGCGTTAAAGTGGTGGCTGTGAATGACCCATTCATTGATCCGGAGTACATGGTGAGGAGCAGGCAGAGGTTGGGACCGGAGAGTGGGAGGGAGGTGGGGAGGGGGCTCAGGGAGCGCCATGCAAGGCTCCAGCTGCAGTGCAGAGCCTACACCAAGGTGGGGACTGTCTAGGGAAGCTCCCTCTGCCACCAAGGCTAGGACGCACTCTATCTCCCGCAGGTGTACATGTTCCAGTATGATTCCACACATGGCAGATATAAAGGGTGTGTGGATCACAAGAACGGGCAGCTGATCGTGGACAACAAAGCAATCAAGGTCTACCAGTGGTAAGCACAGTATCTGTGCATGTCTGCAGCCCAGTGAGGTGGGGGTGCCAGCCTCTCACATGGAGTCTGTAAACCTCTTTCTCAAAGTGGGCATGTGTGTGCCTCTGGGTACTAGTTAGGTGAGACAGTTTCAGAAAGGACCTTGACTGCTCAAAGGGTTAGGAAGTACTAATCTTTAGGCCACCCACACACTATAGCTCTCAAGAGTACTGATTGTAACATACATTTGCCTGTTCCCTCCAAGGCATGTCAGCTTACCATGTCTGTAACTCAACTGCTTCTCCTTCAACCGCAGACCTCCTCCCTCCAGGAGCAGCATGGCAATACAGCCAGTTTTTTCCCACCATCTCTTTGCCCAGCAGCCAGAGGGGTTTGTAAAAACATCCACTGACCAGGTCACTTAAATCCCCAATGGCTTGTGATCACCCAACCAAGGTCTCAGCTCCTGATGGGTCTCACATCAACCATGCACCCCCACATGGTCACCTTTCCATGTTCCCTCAGTCACACTGGGCGCCCACCTCTTGGGACCCTGAGCCTGCAACTCATACACAGGCAATACTGACTGCCAGTACCCACCTACCTTATAAAGTTCACTCTTCATGTAAAAATAGGGTGAAAATCTGTAAGTCAGAGGCAGTAACATTATGTATCACTATGCTGCAAATATAAACATTTTCAAAATATCGAAGAATTAAAATTTATAAAATGGGAAAATTCTCGCCATGGGTCTGCCACACACACACACACACACACACACACACACACACACACACACACACTGGGATACTCAACTCTCCACAGCCTCGGGTGAGATCTACAGCTTCCCAATACTCCACCCAGCACATCTGCGCTCAGCCCCCTTCTGCTTGCTGGGGTGAGAGAAGAGGCAGGAGGCACAAGTCATTGAAAAATGGAAAAAAGCTCCTGCCACATCCCAGAGTGCCAGGATTACAGCCTTGGGCAACTTAGTGAGACCCTGTGTCAAAGCATAAATATTCATCAGACACATTGTGTTCTTTTGCATCTGTCTGGACACCATCATTCCTGCCATTGGGGTACCCGCCTGATCTCCACATAGCTGTCCCTTCTGTATACTTCCCACTCAAAGGCCACTGCAACAAACTGCCATGGGTCTGTACTCTACCCGGTGCTGCCCTGTTGGTGTTCTCCAGGCACTGAGAACAAGCTGTTAGTGTGGACTGCACTCTGCTGTGCCCGCTCCTAGAGGGTGAGCTCAGGCAAGGGTCTAAACTTGTCCAAGCCTGTCACCTCACATACCTGGTAGGGGTGACCGTGCCCGCCACAGTGGGAGCTGGAGTGCTCCTGGGATTAACATGGGTCTGTGGAATGCTTCTGAGGGTCTTTTCCCTGAGGGCTGTGACCTCACTGTAGAGGGTTCCTGTTGGTTTGTGCTCACTCTGACACTGCCCACCACAAGCCCTGGAACAGTACTTCATGAATGAATGAATGAATGAATGAATGAATGAATGAATGAATGAATGAATGAATGAATGAATTCCTCAAAACAGTTGGCAGAATCGGGGATTGAACTCAGGACCCTGTGCTTTCCAGGCAAGCACTTATTCTACTGAGCTATCTCCCCGGGGCCCCTTGAAATGTTTTTATTTTAATTTTATTATTATTATTATTATTATTATTATTATTATTATTATTATTTTGGCAGAACCAGGGATTGAACTCAGGACCTTACACTTGCCAGGGAAGCACTTATTCCACTGAGCCATCTTCCTAGCCCCGAAATATTTTTAAAACAATAGAATTTGTAATTTAGAAAAGTGTTTGAGCTTCTTCCCCCTTCCTGTTTATCTCTCTTCTACTTTGCTGTGTGTGCGTGTAGTATTTCTCATAGAAGAGAAATGGCAATACTTGAACTCTGTGTCCAACTTATTTCACTTAACAGTATGTCCTCAAATTGTATCCTTTTGCCTATAAATGTCTCGTTTACCTCTATGGCAGCATAGCACTCCATTCTGTGTAAATACATTTCCTTATCTGTTCATCTGCGGATGGACAACCTATATATATGTTATTTCCAAGTTCTGTTATAAATTGTGCTGCTATAAACATGGGTATGTATATATCCTTCATATGATTTTAACTTTTGGGAAGATAGATAGAAGGGGGGCAGCTAGGCCAAATGGAATTTCTATTTTTAGTTGTTGAGGAATCTCCACACTGATTTCTACAGTGGTTGTACCAGTTTACATTTCCACCAACAATGTAAGAATTCCTTCCCCCCCCCACATTCTCCCCAGCATTTAAAAAAATTTTTTCCTTTTATTTTATTTATTTATTTATTGGATATAGGGTCTCACTATGCAACTCAGACTTGAAATGATCTTCCTGTCTTCCTGTGTCGGCCTCAGCAGAGCTGGGATTACAGGCACGCGCCAACATGCCTTGTTTCAGGACCAGCACACGCGCCTGGGATTCCAAGGCTGGCATGACATGTGGTACCAGGGATCAAACTCAGGTCCTTGCACCTGCCAGATAGGCGCTTAGACCTGCCAGAGCTATCTCCCCAGGCCAGCACTGTTGTAGAATGATCGGAGCTGCGAACAGAATGCAGCAAGGCTGGCTGAAATTGGCCACAGCGGTTCCACTGAGATTATTCTCTTAAGTGAGCCCTGAGCCGGGGAAAACTTCTACAGTTCATTGAGGGCTACAAACAGGCTAACTAATTTGGTGTAAACAAACTGCTACCTGTATATCCTTCCAGCATTCACCAACTAGTTTACATACACCACTGGTTCATAACCTCCCAGGTAAAGGAACAAAAAACAGACAAGGCGCTGTCTCCAGGAATCTGCTACTACCTTGTCTCCAGCTTGCCTGGAGTAACAAGGAGCCGGCATCCTTAGACTCTGTTCTTTGTTCCTTGCTTCTTCCTTATGGAAAACTTCTGACTCAAATAACTACACAGCATTTGTTATTATTAAATTGTCTGATGTTAGCAATTCTTTCTGGGTAAGATGGTATCTCAGTGTAGTTTTAATTTGTGTTTCTCTGATGGCCAGCAATGATGAACATGTGTGTGTGTGTGTGTCTGTGTGTGTATTAGTCATTTGTACTTCATCTGAGAAGCATCTATTCATTTTGGTTGCCCATGTTTTGATTGGGTCTTTTATTTTGGGGGTTCTAATTTTTTTGAGTTCTTTATTCTTGATGCTAGTCCTCTGTTAATGGAATAGCTGGCAACATTTTTTTTTTTTCACTTTCTGTAAATTGTCTCTGTTGGTGTTTTCCTTGCTATGCAGAAGCTTTTTAATTTGGTATGATCTCATTTGTTGGTTCTTGGTATTATTTCATGTCTTCCTGGGATTCAGAAAGTCCTTGCCTACTTCACGAGTGGTACCTACTTTACCTTACAGTAGATTGCTCCAGTTTTAACATTCAGACCTTTGATCTACTTTGATAATAGTAAATGGGGAGGTACATGGGTCTAACCTCCATCATCTGCAGGTAGATATCCAGTTTTCCCAGGGCCATTTATTAAAGAGGTTCTCTCTCTCTTTTTTTTTTTTTTTTTTTTTTTTTTTTTTTTTTTTTTTTTTTTTTTTTTTTTTTTTTTTTTTTTTTTTTTTTTTTTTTGTCTTTTTGAGACAAAGTCTCACTATGCAGTTCAGGCTGGCCTTAAGCTCACTTTGTAGCTCAGGCTGTTCTCAAACTCACAACAATCCTCCTGCCTCAGCCTCCCGAGTGTAAAGAGGTTCTCTTTCTTCCAGTGTATGTTTTTCCCTCCTTTCTCAAAGACCTAATAGCTGTCTGGGATTGCTTCTGCTTCTTTTGTTCTGTTCCATTTTCATGCCAATACCATGATATTTTAATTGCTGTAGCTTTTCTCTTTTTTGGTACTGGGGATCAAACTCAGAACCTTGTGCTTACCAGGCAGATGCTTATACTGCTGAGCTATCTCCCCAGCCCCAAATCACTGTAGCTCCATAACTTTAAATCTGAGATTGTGATGTCACCAGCTTGGGTTTATTATCTACATTTGGTATTCTTAATCTCTTCTGATTTCCTATAAATTTTAGGATTTTTCCTCTAGCTCTGTAAGAAATGGCATTGGTATTTTGATTCAGATTGCATTAAATGTAACAGTTTGGTAGAGTAGCCATTTTGATTATGTTGACTCTGCCCAATTAGGAACAGGTATATTTTTCCAATTTCTCATGTCTTCAACTCCTTTCTTATTCTGATATAATTTTCATTGTGGAGGTCTTTTATTTACTTATGCTAATATCTAAGTATTTAAAAGTCATTTTTGATGCATTTTTGATCACTTTTGATGTGAATGGTTCCATTTTCCTAATTTCTTTTGCAGTGAGTTATTAATGTATGGGAATGCTATTGATTTTTGTATTTTCATTTTGTACTAATTTATTTTTTGTTTTTCTGTTTTCTTTTTTATTTTGGCAGAACTGGGGATGGAACGCAGGCTTTTGCGCTTGCCAGAGAAGCACTTATTCCAGTGAGTCATCTCCCCAGCCCCAATACTGAGTCTTTTAGTGGAGATTTTTTTTTTCCGGAACTGGGGATTGAACTCAGGCCCTTGCCCCTGCTAGGGAAGTGCTTATTCTACTGAGCCATCTCCCCAGCCCCTTTTCGGTGGAGATTTTAATTTTTAAAAAACTTTTTATATATTTGGTACAGGGTCTTGCTATCTAGCTCAGATTTGTACTGATCCTCCTGTCTCAGCCTCCCCAGCACTGGAATTACAGGCATATACCATGCCCAGTCTCAATGGCCAGTACAGGTACCCAGGGTTCTGGGGCCAGCATGGCATCATGTGGTACCAGGGATCAAAATCAGGTCGTTGGGGCTGGGGAGATAGCCCAGTAGAATAAGCACTTGCCTGGCAAGCACAAGAGCCTGAGTTCAATCCCCAGCTCCGCAAAACAAACAAAACCAAGACTTTGCACTTGCCAGACAGCCACTTAGACTGCTGAGCTATCTTCCCAGGTGAGGTTTTTTTTTTCATCTTGTAAGTAAAGGCTTATGTCATCTGCAAATAACATTGTGAATTTGTCCTTTCCTATACCTACATTTTTTTTTTTTTTACTGCTCTGGCTAATGTAACAAGAACTATGCTGAACAGGAGTGTTGATAAAGGACACCCTTATCTTTTTCCTGATTTTAGAGGGAATATTTTCAGCTTTTTCCTATTTAACATGATACTGGCAGTTAGGTTGGTCATAGTCAGACTTTTCCTACATCTATTGACCTTGCCAGTATCTTGTTAAGGATTTTTACATTTGTGTTCATTAGAGAAACTGTCCTGCCTAGTAGTTCTTTCTTAGTTTGATCCTTGTCTGGTTTGAGAATCAAAATAATTTTAGCTTCTGAGGATGATTTTTTGAAGTACCCCTTCCCTCTGCTTCATTAAAAAGTTTAAGGGGCATTAGTATCAGATCTTCCCTGAAGTTTTTGTACAATTTGGCTGTGAATACATTGCATCTGAGATTTTTCCTTGGTACTTTTTTCCCCTGTATTTTAGGGAAGGGTAGACAGGGTGTTCAGGGTGAGACTACTAGATCCAAGTAGTGGTTCTTCTGTTTACAGCCTCCCAAGTGCTGGGATTACAGGTGTGCGCCACCACGCCCAGCCTCAATAGCCATCTCAGCACGCCCCAAGGGTGGGGCCAACACAGCAGGCCCAAGGATGGAATCCTCAGCCCCAGCGCCAAGCAAGCGCTTTAATCTGCTGAGCTATTTGGCTAGCCCTTCCTTGGTACTTTTAAAAAAGTATTGCTTCAATTTAATTATCTATTATTGTACTGTTCAAACATTTAAGTATTCACAATTCAGTATTGACAAGTTATATGTATCTAGAAATTTCTACATATTTTTCTGAGCTCTCCAATTGTTTGTGCCTGGCAAGCGCAAGATCCTGAGTTCCATCCGCGGTGCTGCATGTATGTTTGTTAAGTAGTTGCTAATCATTTCCTGCATGATAAGGCTGCCTGCCACAGACCACAGTTCTCCCAGCCCTCTGGATGTAGGTGTCTTGCCTTCTAGGCTCTGCCAGCATTATGGGAACTGATGGTAAAGAGGGTCTAGGAGGGACCCAGGCTCCCCCTCCCTCCAGTGAAGTGGACCAGAAAGCAGCAGACCAGGCCTGGAAGCACAAAATCCTCACTCTGGGGAGCTTATGCTGAAAGGGTGAAACCCCACTGAGGATAGTCAGGGATGGTGCCCCTGATAGAGTAGTGGCCCGAGTTAGGGAGATACAGCAGGGTAATGCAGGCAAGGAAGAATGGTTCATAAAGGGTCATGATAAGAAGTAAGGCTAAGTAGTAGGCTGGCACTCACTGGGGCACCTAAGTATGCACAGGATGTGGCGATTGGCAGTGACAGGCCAAGCAGCAGTAAAATGTCTTCACACTGTGGACTCTGAAGGCAATGGCCGTACAACAGACAATGCCTCACATCCCTGCTACCCCTCCACAGCAAGGACCCCAAAGAAATACCCTGGAATGACGTCGGGAACCCCTATGTGGTGGAGGCCACAGGCGCATACCTATCCCTGGAAGCAACTTCGGTACGTGGGTACAGTGCCCAGGTCTGGCGGGGAGGCTGTGACCTTTGAAGCACTGACCCTTTTTCTCCCTTGCTAGGCACACATCTCAGCAGGTGCCCGCCGGGTGGTTATCTGCGCACCCTCGCCGGATGCGCCAATGTTTGTCATGGGGGTGAACGAGAGCAGCTATAACCCTGAGTCCATGAAAATTGTCAGGTATCTGAGGCAGTAACATCCTGAGGGGACGGGCCAGCCTGGGAAGGGAAAAGACAGATTTAGTTTCCCAAATCCTTCTAGATCCCTGATGCTTCTATCACATCAGCCCACTGTTTCTCTGTCCCTAAGCCTCACAATGCCACTTAGAAATGCTCAACTTCCAGAGGACATGCTTAGGGAGCCTCTGCAGCTGTACCTCAGGTGTCTGTCGCCTAATGCATCCCCACCAAGCCCCACCATCCCTATCTTAAGAGAGGGTGGAGAGGAGGCTGTGACTCATCTCACTGCCCTCTTGCACATGTGGCCCCTTTCAGCAACGCATCCTGTACCACCAACTGCCTGGCCCCCCTCGCCAAGGTCATCCATGAGCAATTTGGGATTGTGCAGGGGTTGATGGTAAGTTTGGGCTCAGGGGTAGGCAGGGAGTACAGCAGAGAAAGCCAGTCTTCTCTCAGGCCCTGCTTCATGTATGAAGTTAGCACAGAAAGGGTGGTTTGAGAGGAGAGGCCCACCAGTGGACAGTGTTAGTGTTCAGGTTTTTTTTTTTTTTTTTTTTTCCGGAACCGGGGATTGAACTCAGGCCCTTGTGCTTGCCAGGCAAGCACTTATTCTACTGAGCTGGCCACCCAGGGTTTTCTTTCTTTCTTTTTTTTGACAGGATCTTGCCATGCTGGCCTTGAATTTACTGTATTATCTTAGACTGGTCTCAAACTTACAGCAATCCTCATGCCTCAGCCTTCCCAGGGCTAAGATTAAGGGCATGTGCTAGCATGCCTGGACAGTTTGGTTTTCAAAGTGTACAACTCTCAGGCAAGGCTGGACCTTAGCCTGCAAAGGCCTCTCCTCCATGTGGTCTATGGTGCTGACCCCATCAGCCTCTATACCTTGGCCACCAACCCAGTCCTTAAACAAGGCATGGGATCTGAGGAGCAGGAAAGCCTCACTTCCACCATCTTCTTTCCCAAGACCACAGTCCATTCCTACACGGCCACCCAGAAGACAGTGGATGGGCCATCAAAGAAGGCCTGGCGAGATGGGCGGGGTGCCCACCAGAATATCATCCCAGCCTCCACAGGGGCAGCCAAAGCTGTGGGTGCAGTCATCCCTGACCTCAAAGGGTATGTGAGGGCAGGGAGTTGTAACCACAGTCAGGGACAAACCCCAGAACGACTGGACAGCCCCAAAGCAAAGAGGCAGGCACAGACTCCGACCCCTATTATGTGATTCTCCAGGAAGCTAACAGGAATGGCGTTCCGAGTGCCAACCCCAGATGTGTCTGTTGTGGACCTCACCTGCTGCCTGGCCCAGCCCGCCTCCTACTCAGCCATCAAGGAGGCTGTAAAAGCAGCAGCCAATGGACCCATGGCTGGTATCCTTGCCTACACCGAGGATGAGGTAGGGGCTGACAAGACTTTGGGAGGAGCCTTCCAAGACGGGGCTCAGAGTGATCCCCACTTGCGAAGGAGTCATTCTCTGTGTGTCAAGACAGGGACTGCAGGCCTGGGAAAGTAGATCTCCCTGCTTCCAGCCCCTTGTATCTGCTGCTCCAGAGGTTTAGAACACTTCCCCCCATCTGGCCACAAGTCTGCCCTCACTTCCTCCAGTTCTTTATTTCAACCCCTGCTCCTTCCCTTTGAAAGATGTTCTTTTTGTGGCCATTTTCCTCACCAAAAATTCTACTTCACAGTCACTGTCACTGTTGGCCACAAAAGGTGCACTCTTAGAAAGCAGGGGTTCAAGAGTTATTGCTTCTGTGTCATAGCTGACGGAGCCTGGCATACTGCAGGCATTTAACACGCTCCTAGCTTCTGCACACTTGTTCACACAGCCAAGCCATGCCAAGCGTCTGCGAGTGGATGTTACCATCAATGTCTTCTCCAGGAGTAGGCGTCTCCCTCAGAAATGCCATCTCTGTACACCTGCCTGTGCTCAGTCCCTGCTATGGCTCCTGCGGGCCGGCTCACAGAAGTACCAGGATCTGACCACGTCACCTCCACTTCTGAAAATTCTTTTGTGTTCCATTACTAGGAGTAAAACCCACAGCTCTGTGCCTGTAGCTTCTTCCTCTTCAGACATTGTGCTGAGTACCCAGGGCTGCCGGGTCCTGGTCACTGAGACTGGGTCTTATGGCCACTTTCATAGACAGCCTCTCTGAGGACCCAGGCAATATACCTACCTTATTTCCAAAAAGTGATATTACTGGTACAACTTCACATGTGGCCTGTCCTTTTGAGAGTCCCCCACAGGCAAAACCCTCTATGTTGCCGGGTGTGGTGGCGCAGGCCTGTAATCCCAGCACTTGGGAGGCTGAGGCAGGAGGATTGTTGTGAGTTCAAGACCAGCCTGAGCTACAAAGTGAGCTTAAGGCCAGCCTGAACTGCATATGAGACCCTGTCTCAAAAAGACAAAAAAAAAAAAAAAAAAAAACCTCTATGTTTCTTGGTTACACTCCATCCCCAATCATGGAGTAGGCTCCCATGAAATATTACAAATGGTCTGACAGTGTACCCTAAAAGTAAGAGCCTGAGCTCCTGGGGGTTCTTGCACTGCTACCTGATCTTAACCTTAAAACTGTGACTCTCAGGTGGTTTCCACGGACTTTGTCGGTGATCCTCACTCGTCCATCTTCGATGCTAAGGCTGGCATCGCCCTCAATGACAAGTTCGTGAAACTCATCTCCTGGTAAGGGAAAAGGGGTGTCAGAGGATCGTGGGAGGAACTCTTGGAGGTAGTCGGAGAGATTGCCCTGATGCTTCCTCTTGTCCGTCCCTCCGCAGGTACGACAACGAATATGGCTACAGTAACCGTGTGGTCGATCTCCTCTGCTACATGTTCAGCCGAGAGAAGTAGAGCCGCAAAGCTCCTTCTCTACGTTCTCACACTGGGCTCCCCGGGCAAAATAAAAACTCAACTGCTCACAGCTGCGCCCGGTCTCTGTGCCGGTCACTGTGCGTTCAGGTCAGGGTTCACCTCTGGAAACTAGGCGGCCGCCGGCAGCGAAGCCCGCTGCAAAGGATACCTGCGGCTGAGGTTCTCAGGGCTGGACAGCAGCAGTTTATTGGGAAGGGCGCGGGAAAAGCGGTACTCTGATGTCACGAGTGCGACGCGACTAGTCTCTGACGTCGCTAGCGCGACGCACCAGGCCGGACTACGGCTCCCAGAAGGCCACGCTCTGGCCGGGCCAGTCAGGTGGGCGCCAGGCCCCGGCCGGGCCAAAGTGCCGGCTGAACCGTAGACCGGCTCCTGGAGACACCTCTTCGCGACTCCCGCACCGGCGGGACGGAGCTGCCGGCGTCATGACCCTGTTCCACTTCGGGAACTGCTTCGCTCTCGCCTACTTTCCCTACTTCATCACGTACAAGTGCAGCGGCCTGTGAGTGCGGGGTGGGCACGGGGCGGAAAGGGCGCGGAATCCGGGTCGAGCCTTCACCGCCCGCTTCTCCAGGTCTGAATACAACGCCTTCTGGAAATGCGTCCAAGCGGGGGTCACCTACCTCTTCGTGCAGCTATGCAAGGTGAGGGCTGCCTGGAACCCACGTGTCTGGTCACGGGCTCTCTAGTCGCAGGGACCTGGCTGTCGTGTTCTTCCCCACTGTGGAACTCTGCAAGAGGACCCCCCCCCCCCTGCTTAGACCTTAGACGGGTGTGAAACTCCAGCAGAGGTCTCGAGGCAACTTTTTCTTAGCACTTTTGGTGAAACTGAACGTCACTTGTAAGGTTTGCTTAGAGGTGTTTTGTTTTCATATGCTTAAGACAGATAACCAACCCCAGGGTGTTGCACGGTGCTAACCCTACCCAGGAAGCCACACTACCTCCTGTAGACCTCATTCTGATTCCCCGGTGACTTCAGTCCTTCAGGGAACAAGGGAACCTACCCTCTTTGTATCCCCCAGCGAGTGACCCACTCTCTCCCCATGGTCATGGAAACCTGTATTCGCCACTTGTACCCAAATTTCCCGTAAAACCCACTGAGTTATACCCTTCACCTTGAGATGACCTTTCTGCCTTCTGCCCTCAGATGCTGTTCTTGGCCACTTTCTTCCCCACCTGGGAAGGCGGCATCTATGACTTCATTGGGGTGAGTAGGTGAGAAAGAAGCAGGGAGTGCAGGAGTGGGACTGGCAGCCCACATGCTCACTGAAGCTTCATTCTGTCCCACAGGAGTTCATGAAAGCCAGTGTGGATGTGGCAGACCTGATAGGCCTAAACCTTGTCATGTCCAGGAATGCCGGCAAGGGGGAGTACAAGATCATGGTTGCTGCCTTGGGCTGGGCCACTGCCGAGCTCATTATGTCTCGGTGTGTGGGCAGCAGCCTGGATCCCAGAGCTTGAGAAAGTCCTTTGGGCTTCACAGGGGTGCTGGAGGGCTGGGGCACAGAGTCTGAATTCTAAGAGGATCTTGATACCAGAGAATCCTTCTCTTTATCTTCTTCAGCTGCATCCCTCTCTGGGTTGGAGCCCGAGGCATTGAGTTTGACTGGAAATACATTCAGATGAGCATTGACTCCAATATCAGTTTGGTATGTGGTCCTGTTCTCTCCTGCCACAGATAAACACGCATGCCTCTTTGCCAATGAGGTTTCTCCCCAAGGTTCAACCCCAACTCCTTTCCTCCTCCTCCATCCAGGTCCATTACATTGTTGCATCTGCCCAGGTCTGGATGATAACTCGCTATGACCTGTACCACACTTTCCGGCCAGCTGTTCTCCTGTTGATGTTCCTCAGTGTCTATAAAGCCTTTGTCATGGAGTGAGTGGGGTGGGCTACATGGCGGGGTCCAAATAGGGGTGGGTTTTCTATTCTCTTTCCCTCACTGTGATGTTTCCCCCACAGGACCTTTGTCCACCTCTGCTCCCTGGGCAGCTGGACAGCACTGCTAGCCCGAGCAGTGGTAACAGGGCTGTTGGCCCTCAGCACCTTGGCCCTGTATGTTGCTGTTGTCAACGTGCACTCCTAGGCTTGGTGTCCCAGACGTTGGCATTCCTCTTCCCTGCTGCTCTCCAGATTTTAGTGAAATAAACAGTATTTGGAAGGTTGTCTCTGCCTCCATGTCTCTCTTAGGAATTTCTCCCAGTACCATGCCCGCCCTTGTTCTGGAGCCAGGTAGCAGTCTAGGTTGCTAGCTGGTCTGCTGTACTGTACTGACTTCTCCTGTTCTCCTGAAGCAGTTCCTCAGGCTTTTTGTTTTCTTGTGGTGATGAAGGCTTGAAGTAGATGATCTCTGAGCAGCAACTGAGGCCAGGGAACAGAACATGGAGGGGAGCAAGAATATAAGAGTGAACTCTTGGGGGTTCCTTCTCCTCACAGCTTCAGCTGGGCCTTTTCCTGGCTGGTTACCTCTGAGACCACCAGCATCAGCTTTCTCCTCTGATCCATCTATGTAGCAGCCAAGGGCGCTATCTGAGACCTGTCTACTACATCTCCTTTCCCAGCTTAGAGCTATTTGTAGCTCATGTGTAAAAGGCAGTAACCTTTGGTTTTGCCATTGATTTCTCAGCTCTCTGAAATGATTTGCTCAGTCATATTCTTAACATCATTCAAGCTGCCATCAAGGGGAGTGGAGGGCTGTAGATTTGATTTTTAGCTTCTCAGTGTTTTGACTCAGGTCTGTGGCCCTCAGATCAAACTCTGGCCTAACTTCTCAAAGTGGAGTACAGGTCAGCCAAATAAAGTATTTGAGTCCAACTGCTTGAGCATTTCCTGGATGCCTCCCTCTACCATCACCATCACCTCCCTTTCTTGGTCCATTGGGCCAGCTCTTTGCCCGTTCCCTCCCTCTTTCCAGTGGGAGGTATCAGGGGCAGGGCTTTGAGTATCACACTTAAGCTCCACCTTGATGTAGATCCTGCCCTGTGGAAAGTTCTCTTCAGCCCTGGAATTCCAGTGAGGTCCTTGGGAATGGGATAGGACAGTGGCCCCCTTCCTCTGCCAGGATGTCATGGTCCTTCGAATTATTTAACTTTAGTCTTAGGAAAACTCATCTCTGCTGGGAGTCTTGGTGTTCTCAGGTGGGAAGCCACTACCTAGCTCAGCACCCTGAATAAATACCACCCACCAGTGTTTTGGGAGCTGGGAGTGCTTAACTACCTCAGCTTTGATGGGGAAAGGAAATTGATGGGGTGCACCCCAGCTATTCTGGGAAGAGATCGCAGAGTCACTTTCATATCTCCATCTCATGACCTATCTAGCTTTTATGCATGTTGGAACAAGTGAAGTTTTGCAGAAATGACCAGCTGTCTGAAATAATCCCATCTCACATGAGGTTAGGGAGGGGCTAGAATGGCTATGGCTGTGGCATGATGAGCACAGGCCATAACAATCAGGCTATGACTGATGCCTGGGCAGTGGTGTACTGTGATGAACAAGGCAACATTAAAGAGCAAACAGTCTTTATGCAGATGCAGAGGAGCTGCCCAGCCCAGCCAGAGTGGGTTCTGAGGGGAGGGTGTATGAGCTGAGACCCAGAGGCTGAGTTAGTGGAGCAAGGCAGATGCAGCCTAGAGGTCAGAGTAAGGGCTGGGCTTGTGAAAAGTTAGTAGGGACCTGAGCACAAAGATTCTGAATGCTTGCTAAGGGGTTGAACATGACAACAGGGAACCGTGGAGCATTGTAGGCAGGAGAAGGACAGGGTCAAACTTGTACTTAGGAAGCTTTTGTGTGGAGGAGTCTGAAGCTAGGAGGCCAGAGGAGGAGGAGAAGCGTGGTCCGAAGCCAAAGCTGAGAGGTGGTGGTAGCCAGTGGGCTTTTATTCATCAGCAAGGGGCACAGTGGAGAAATGGCAGGTTCCAGAAGGGACACAAAGGAGTCCAGGAAGGTACACACTTGAGGCTTGGAAGCTCCCTCTAAGGACTTCCCTTTTTGCCCAGGGAGAAGGGTCCACTTTGATGAGGCAGTGGAGCTATCAGTGACATTGAACAGTGGGTAGGTGTGGATTTGGGAGATGGAAAGGCCAGTATGAGTCACCTCAGATCCATTATGGGGGACAGAGGACAGATCCGATCCTCACTGAGAAACAACCGAAGAGATGGGACCTAGGGCTGTGAGAAGGGAAGAAGCTGCCCAAGGCCCAACAGGAAAACTAGTAAAGGGATGCAGATGGTGGGACAAGTGTGCTAGGGAAAGGAGTGATGAGAGTGGGGGAGGGGTATCTCCAGCAGTAGCTTGGCTGAGAAGGGAATGAGGGGGTACTCCAGGAGTCACTCAGAACTGATGAGTCATGGGGAATATAGCTCAGTGGCACAGCACCTGCCCCAAGCATGAGGTTATGGATTTGATTCACAGAACCAAAGGGGGGGGAAGCAGTGCAGGGCCCTGGGAAGAGCAGGGGACATATGTGTTTGATGTGGAGCAGACTTTGGCCCTATGAGAACCCCCAGGAGAAAGAGGAGGTGCTAAGAACTGAAAGCCAGGAAGGGAGCAGGAGAAAGGCCAGACTCTAGTTGGAGGCACCTGTGGACACAACCCAGCTGGCCTTGACATTCTGTAACCCTTACAAGGAAGCGGAAATCCACTTAATTGACTTTCCAAAGGAAGGTTTACCAAGTGGCTACTATGTGCCCTGCTGTGCTGAAGGCCCTGAAGATGCTGCATTGTACATCAACTGTTCTGTATTGTAGGCTTGTGGAGAGCAACAGTACTGGTGGGAAATGCTTAAGGCAGCACTTGGCACCAAATAAAAGCATGGTCAGGGCAGGCTGGCTTTATTACTGTCAGGCGGAGTGTGAGGGTGATGAAGAGCCCCCAGGCAGCTCCAGTCCAGACTGGAGTCCTGAACATGGACCCACCTCCCCCAGGGCTGCCAACTCCCTGTCAAAGCCCCACTGGCATCCAGAGCACTGTGCCAGGCTCTAGGAGTGTGGGAACTAGAGATGAGGAAGGGTAGTGGGAGGCTTTCTCCATGGCTGGGACACTGTAGACTGTAGAAACCTATACAGGAGGAGCTGAGACTCCATTGTGCCATCCAGAGAGTCGCATGGGCCCTGCCCCACCAGCCTCCAGTGGAAGCACAATGGCCAGAAGGCAGCTGTCCTCTAATAGTAGAGTTCCTGGTCCCACCAACCTGGAAAAAGAGCAAAAGGAGTCTCAATGCTGGGGGGAAGATGGTTGGAGGGAACAAGGAGCTCAGAGATTTTAGGGACAGTGGCAGTGTGATATAGGGGAGGGGTCCAAAGGCTTGGTGGCCAAGAGTTAGGATCAAAACTGAGGGCAGCTGCTTTGAGGACCTTTTGCCCTCCCCCTCTACCCCATCCCCCCCACACACGTGCCAGTCTCCATACTCACTTCCTGGGCAACAGCGAACTCCAAGTTTCCGGATTTCATCATAGACGAAGATGAGGAGGCCAAAGGGCATAGGAACCAGCCACCACTGGAACCTGAAGGCACAGGCAAGATGGCAAGGTGAAGCCCATCCCCAAGCCTGTGTCTCATGCCCCCATCCCTCCACCTGCACCTCACAACCCTTACCGGATGGGCATGAAGTTGAAGATATTGGGCATTCCAGGGCAGTAGCACAGGAAGCAGCCAATGCAGACCTGGAACACTATGGCAATCACCAGGATCCTGTTCCTACAGGTAGGGCAAGTTGGGACAAGCTCAGAGAGCAGATTTGGGACAAAGACTAGACAGAAAGCAGGGCACTGCATCAAGGCAGGTCAGAGGTCACAGGCTGCAGGGAGTTCTTCTAAACCAGTGTCCATGCCTGTCTAATAGCAGGAGCCGGCCCTGTTCTTGTCACCTGTTAGTGGCTGAAATATGGAAGGCCAGTGTGTGCTCCACAGGGGAGCATCTGACCAGTTGATAAGGATACACATCAATACATTGGCTTCTGAAGTACTGCATGATGTTTGCTGGCCGTGGAGAGCCCTGGTCAGGACCTGATGGGAGTCGGGACCAGGTACTGGAGGGCAGGATGGGGCAGAGCTGGGGCCAGCTGGGGCCAGCTGCGGACACCTGAAAAAGCCCTGCTGGAAAGCAGAGAGACGGCGTGTCTTGCGGATGAGGACGTCAGCGATCTGGCACATCTCGATACTGATGAAGAACACGGTGTAGCAAGTGTATTGCTGGTACAGGCGCTGCCCAAACGTCTGTGGGCCAGGAAGAAACAAGGGCAGCTTGAGCCCAATGCAGAGCCTCTCCAGGCACTGGGCCCTAAGCTCTTTGTCCATGAACCCTAAAACCTCCTTCCTCTTTACATGAGTCAGCTTAGGGGAGGGGAAAGCAGCAACAGCAGAATCCCAAAGCCTAAGGGAGCCTGGAGAACCTCACGTGGGCACACAGTAGGCTGGGCCAGGCTGCTTGTGCCATGAAAGGGAGAGGTAGTTTCCAGGGACTCAAGCAGTAGCCCAGGGAGGAAGGAATTGGAATCCTGAGACAGGACTTGAGGGACCAGCAGATGGCACCATGAGCAAGAGGGCCAGGTGGGACCCTGGGGAACAGGGGACATGTACCCACTTGAAGGGGCAGACATTGCAGTCCCTTCTTCAGCACAGCTTGTGTAATAGCAGCTAAGCTACTGGGCCCCAGCAAGTGTTCCCCATGAGTTATGGTGCCCCATCTTCCCAGCAACCCTATGCAGGAGATCAATGGAGCTTGGGCTGCAGCATGTACCAGATGTCCCCAAAGTGAAGGAGGCCCCCCAAGGACTTCCAGGCCCCACCCACAGGGTTTCTGACCCCAGAGGTCTGGGGTAGGGCCTGAGAATATGTATTTACAATGAGTTTGCAATGACACTGATGGTGCTGCCTCAGGAGCAAACAAAACCACTGAGGCAGACATCCATATTCTCCCCATTTAACAGGTGAAGAAGCTGAGGCACAGAGAGGGAAGGCAAGCTGCACAGGGTCACAGAGTTTGTGGGAAATAGCACCAGCCCATGAATCAAAGCAGTTTGGCTCCCAGGTTTGCACTCTTGTCCATGACAGTAAATGATTAAGAGGAATATCCTGATCTATAATCTGTTACTCTCCTGAGCAAACTAAACACATCTGCCAACTCCAGCCTCACTGTGCTCCAGACCACTGAAACGGGCCACATGTGCCAAGACTGTGAGGAGTACATCAGGGAAAGCAAGAGAAGGGTGCTCACCCCATCCCCAAGATGATGTGCTCCTGCTAGGGCAGGGACAGGACTGCTTGGAGCTGCTACTATGAGTGGCAGAGGCAAAGGCAGAGGCAGTATGGGAAAGGTTTCTGAGCCCAGGATTGGCAGAGCAGGGGTGCCCACGTTGCTCTGGCTGAATTCCATCCCACATGGAGCAGTGAAGGAGCCACACACAAGGTAGGTAGTGCTGGGCACTAGGGCACTGTGGGTGGGAGGGTAGGGGCAGGGCCTCACCCACTCCTGGCCATAGCTGTCCTGAAGATCTTGCAGGTGATGGTCCTCCCACTGTGGCCGCAGCCCCACACATAGCAGAGGGAACCAGCCCTCCTGGGCCATGGCCGTGAAGTAGTCAGTGAAGCCAGCAAATGACTGGATGGCTCCTGAGAGAGACAAGGAGGGACAGGAACAGAGATGGAGACATCACAGGATCACTGAAAAGCAGGGACAGAGATACGCAAGGAAGGCTACGGAGGTATAATCAGGGACACAGAAGCAGCCATGGAGACAGGAACAGACAGAAGAGACCCCAGAGAGATTAGTAGGAGTACAAGGTACAAAGACAGAAGTATAGGAAGACAGATGGGAACAAAAACGGAGAGACACCCAGACTCTCCAAAAGACCAAAAGTCCAGACACCATGGGGCCAGAAAGAAAACACCTCAGACAAAAGGACACAGAGAACAACTGAAACCCAAGATCTAACAAGACACCAAGATCCAAAGCAAGCCAAGGCCTATGTCACATCAGGGAGCTGAAGGCACAGGGTCACCCTACCAAAAGCACCACCTCCTGGCCCACAGTACTCACCGACCTGGAAGTAAGAATAGGCAGCTAGGGGCTCATTGACCAACCGGTCACGCTTTGGGTTCCGTGGTCGTAGGTGCATGATGTCACTCTCGGCCTTCTCGTATGCCAGGGACACAGAGGGAAACTGGCCAAAAGCAGAAAGAACCAGGGGTCCCTATCAGAGATCTGGAGGTACCCCCACTCTCAACCTCTGAGCAAGAGCAGGACAGGATTTGCAGTGACCACACCTGCTGGGACAACTGGGTCCAACGGGCCCTGTGGGCATGTCGGTGTGCCTGTCGCGATGCCCTGGTGTCCATCTCCATGAAAACACCTGCTGTGATTACTGTCCTTCACGCTCTGACTCGCTGCTTCTCTTTCCCTCCCCATTTCACCTTCCTCATTTTTTTCTTCTGTTCCTGTCATTTTGCCCTCTGGCCTCTCAGTCACTCTAGTCTGGGCCCCTCTGTTTCCTTTATGTTTTTTCTGTCCCTTATTTTGTCCTGGTATCTATTTTCTTTCTCATTGTGTGTCTCTGTGTCCATGTCTTATTCCTCTTTGTCACTCTGTAACTCAGTTCTCCTCTCGTTCTCACTCTTCCAGCTCCCAGGCCCTGGGGTGCCTCCCAGCTCTGCCTCAGTGAGCACATCAGTAACATGAGGAGGATGACATTAGCTACATTAAAGTGAGCACTAAGTGTCTTTTTTTTTTTTTTTTTTTTTTTTTTGTCTCTTTGAGACAGGGTCTCACTATGCAGTTCAGGCTGGCCTTAAGCTCACTTTGTAGCTCAGGCTGGTCTTGAACTCACAACAATCCTCCTGCCTCAGCCTCCTCAGCCTCCCGAGTGCTGGGATTACAGGCCTGTGCCACCACGCCCAGCTTTGAGTGTCATTGAATCAACAGCATCTGTCAACATGGCCAAGCAGTGAGCTGCATTCAGGGCTGCCATCTGTCCATATGCCTTGGAGCCTAAAGGGGTCAGTTTGTCCCTGTCTGTTAAGGGATATCCACCTGTGATTCCTACCTGGCCAGCTCTCTATGCTGTTGACATCTGTTTGCCCATATTTAAGCTGCCAATGTCCATGATGGGTCTGTCCATGCCTATCTATTTGCTGCCTTCCTGTGTGCCTATTTTTGGTTATTTCTATATTATCTATGTGTCTCTTTGTCCAGGCACACCTGTGGTAGCTCATTCTATCATGTCTGCCATGGACATCTGTCATGGGGCACTGTGTGTGTGTGTGGTAGGACACCAGGGCTGCAGACTCACAATGTCAGTGCAGAGCTCTATGAAGAGGATGGTGATACACCCAAGGGGCAGAGGCACGCTGACGGTGATGTAAATGAGGTAGGGGGTCAGTTCTGGAATGTTCTTGGTCAGTGTGTAGGCAATGGACTTCTTCAGGTTATCAAAGATCAGTCGGCCTGTGGGGACAGCAGGTACAGTGGACACCTCAGTTCTTCACAACCTACTTCCTCCTGTGCCCACAGAGCCTGCCCCTTCCCCAGGCCAGTCCAGACCCTGCTCCACGCCTGTCACGATGGAGGCAAAGTTATCATCCAGCAGGATCATGTCGGCTGCATTTTTAGCAGCATCTGAACCAGCAATGCCCATGGCCACACCAATGTCTGCCTTCTTCAGGGCCGGGGAATCATTCACACCATCCCCTGTAACAGCCACAATTGCACCCTGCAGGTAGTGGATGGAGGTGGTCAGTGAGATGCCACCCAGGGCCCATTGGCCCACCCTCTACAGCAATCTTACTAGTCGCTGACAGCTTTCCACTATCACCAGCTTCTGCTGGGGACTGGTGCGAGCAAACACCATCTCTGGGTGGGTGCGCAGGGCCTCCACCAGCTCTGATGGATCCATGTCCTTCAGCTGCATTCCATTGATCACGCAGGCTCGGGCATCCCTGGGGGTGGGGTGGGGCAGAAAGGTCTTATGGAGTTCAGTGTGCATGGGGAGCAAGGAGACCATGGAGAGGCCAGAAGGGGCTTACTTCCGGTTGACCTGGTCCACAGGCACGCGGAGGCGGGCAGCAATGTCCTCCACCGTCTCACTGCCTTCTGAAATGATGCCCACACTGGCTGCAATGGCCTTGGCTGTGATGGGATGATCACCTGTAACCATGATCACCTGTGGGAAACCAGTGAGGCCTTGACTCCTTCAGATCAGTCTATCTGATAAACATTTAATCATTCAACCAAGTGTGTCCCTTGCTATGCTGCTGGAACAAAACAGACAAAATTCCCTATTCTGTAGAGCTAATGTTGTAGTGGGGGAGACAGAAAATAGAAAAATGAATCATATAGGGAGAGAGGAAATTAAGCTCATTGAAGAAGTTAATTTTCCTAGGGAGGGCCTCATGGAGGTGACATTTAAGCAGAGGCCCAAAAGAAGAGAAGGAGTTGGCCACATGGAAATCTGGGGAGAAAGCATTCCTGCCAGTGCAAAGGCCCTGATGTAAGATCTTGCCTGAACTGTTGAATGCCAGGAAGAACATGGAAGGAGAGGATGAACAAGGGGCTTGGGGCTAAGGAATGCATTCAGAAAAGTAACTAGGGCCAGGTTTTCAGAGCCTTAAAGATTTCAAGGAGGAGTAATCTTTGGAGTTGCTTACTTAGCACTGGTTCCTCCACCCTTGATTTATGATGGAGGAATGATCTCCATTCCACTAGGTCACTGGCCAAGATTAGGCAAGGTGGGGCTGAAGATGTAGTTTAGTGGCACAAGTGCCTGCCTTGCAAGCGCAAGGTTCTAAATTCAATTCCCAGTAAAAAACAAAAAAAGAATATTAGCCGCTGTGACTGGCTCAAGGGTAAGCCTGTGAGCCAACCAAGGAGAGCTATAAGTTAAAGCCTCAAGGAGGTGGGGGTGGAGCTCATCTTTCTCTATCTGAGGGACTGCTTGAGAATAAAGCCAGTGGAGAGAAAAGCAGAGCTGAGACATAAAATCAAACTCTTAGTGACACTAAGCTCCTGAATCCAACTTTATCTGAAGCGCCCTGCCCTAGAACTTTTCAGTATCATGCACTAATATATTTTGGGTGAAACTACTGTCGCAGGTGTCCCCCAACAGGCGTACCCGGATGCCTGCTGTGCGGCACTTGAGCACAGCATCAGGGACAGTGGCCCTCGGTGGGTCAATCATGGATACGAGTCCCGCAAAGCAGAGGCCGCTACTTGGAAAGTTCATGGCCTCCACGTCGAAGGCATAGCCAGGTGGGTACTCCTTCTCATTCAGGTAGAGCTGGCAGAAGCCTGGCCAGAAAATAGGGAAATGAGAAGAGTCTAGGCAGACCCCGCTCCAGCAAGGTCTGGACTACTAAAATAGCCAGGCCTCCTGCACCAATTGCCTGCAGGTGCTTAGCACATCAACAGAATTCATCCTTCCTACCACCCTGTAAGTGTATCCCCATCTCACAAGTGAGAAAACTGAGACTTAGAGAGGAAATATTTCTTGAAGGACAGCACAAGACAAAGTGAAAGAGCTAGATTCTTACCTTCCAGGGTAGAGGCAGACTAGGGAAAATTAAGAGGTCAAGATAATTGAGGGAGACTGACTGAAGGACAAGACAAAGACCAAGGAATGTCTTGAGTTGAGACAAGGACTCAGGGAAAGGGCAACGGATCAAGAGGAGGACACAGTAGGAGAGAGGGCCAGGGTTGGGGGAAATCAAGATGTCTTATAGATGTGGATGGTCAGAGTGAAGAGACGAATGCACTTAGCAGTCCACGGTGTGTGGCTGGGGCAGGTCAGCTGCTGCTGGGCTGAGAATGGGCAGGGTCTAGGGAAGCTCCTCCCCCCCTCCACCTCCCAGGCGGGTCTCACCCAGCACACGCTCCCCCAGGCCTCCCAGGCTGAGGTAGGCAGTCTGGAAAGCCTCCCTCCACTGCTCGTCCAGCGGCAGCTCCTGGCCCTTGATGAGGATAGAGCTGCAGCGCTCCAGCACGCGCTCGGGAGCGCCCTTCATCACTAGCAGGTGCCGAGGGTCGCGCGGGTCTTCCAGGGTGTGTATGGACAGCTGCCGGAAAAGGGGCTGAGTGGGGGAGGAGCGGGACCAAGGATGGCGAGGGTGGGGCCTGAAAGTCTAAAGAGGGCTTTGCGTGCTGGGCAGGTGTGTTGGGCAGGTCTTTGGTGGAGGCCCAAGGCCCGGACCGGGCTAGGAGCGGAGTCAGGGCCTGAGCGCAAGGAATGGACTTAATCAGGGAGCAGGTTAAGCTGGAGCCAGGACTTAATGGAGAGCTACTTGTGCAGAGGGCCTAAGAGCCACAAGCAGGTGGAGGTTCTCGCTCTAAAAGCTCTAGGGGGTGGGGATTGAGGATGGGCGTGGCCTGAGCAGGGATTAAGAGATGGAAAGTAGGGACGGGCTTTGGCCAGTGGGAGGTAGGGGCTGAGCCCCGCCCCGGTGTGGGTGTGGTCTCATGTAGGCGGGGCTGCTCCCTGAGCGGGGTGGATTAGTTGGAAGCCAGCTAACCCGGCTGCACACCTGAAACTTGTTAGTGGAGTTAAAGGGGATCTCGCAGACTTTAGGGAAGCGGTCACGATAGCCCATGGCGTTGCCCAACGTCAGCTCTGAAAACTTGAGCAGCGCAGTCTCGGACGCGTCTCCGATCACAATGCGCTGGGAACAGGGATCGATGTTAGCGTCTCACCTAGATTCAACAGGTTCCTGACATTCCCTAGAACCCTCCAGGTGCTCACCTTGGGTACTGGTACCGCGTCCTGGCCGGACTTGAAGGCGGCACGATTGCACAGGGTGAGCACGCGGCACAGCGCCCGCCACGTTTCCGAGGACTGGTCAAACGTCTGCCCTGGAGACCAGATTGGACTGGACCCACTGGGGGCAGATTCCCCAGACCAGGCTCGAGCCCCTCCCTCTGCGTTCAGGTTGGAATCTCCTCCCTAGGCCTGGGTGTGGCACAATTCCTCCTTTCTAGCGCAGGAGGAAGCCTTCTGTCCAGACTCAATTTTGAGTCTTCTGTGAGTCTGATATAGAGCACCTTTGTGGGCCTGGAGCTGTCTCGGAGGACCCAGAATCTGGCCACCTCCCCCAGGGTGCCTCGCTCACCAGCAAGCAGATCCTGCCATTGCCCCAATCTTCTCCCATGTCAGTACCTGACTGGTCTTCTGTAGTGTCAGCTGTATGAATGTGATTGTCAAACCACAGATGAGATACAGTCATGCGGTTCTGGGTGAGGGTCCCTGTCTTGTCTGAGCAGATCACGGATGTGGAGCCCAGGGTCTCCACAGCCTCCAAGTTTTTGACTACACAGTTCTTACTGGCCAGCCGCTTGGCTGTCAGAGACAGGCAGACCTGAGAGTTGGGGGGGACACAGGTGTGAGTCCCTGTCCCTGTTTCCAGGCCCACTTCCCACCTCTCACCCAAAGCAGTGGGGATCCTACAGCACTTTTACCGCAACATTCTTCTGCCAAACAAGCATCCTTTTCTGCTAGGGATGCCTTCCCTTTTCTCCTCAGACACATTCTGAGCTGCCTCAGTCGAGGTTGTATTATTAGCACAATCAGAATGACAAAATGAGTCCTGTAGACCTCCCCTGGCCAGGCCTCCACCCAGATGCTGTCAGTGACCAGGATACATGCTGCCTGCCCGCTCTGGACCTCTACTTCGTCTGATCCAGGACCCTGCCTGTTCATCTCTGAGCTCTTCTGGGTGGCACAAGACATGTCCTAGAGAAGCCTGGTGAGTGCTGGATGATGGACAGATAATGGAAAGTTGGGGGTGGGGCAGGAGAATGAATGAACAGGGAAAGTGGGGAATAGATGAGGTAAGTGAATGGATGGATGGACAGGTGGCGAGGTGATGAGTCCACACCTAGATGAATGAACAACCAAGTACAGGCTCTCAGCTTCCTGTAACCTCTTCCATCTCCCCTACTCACTGTGACAGTGGCCAGCAGCCCCTCAGGCACATAGGCCACCACAATGGCCATGAAGAAGACCATGGCCCGCAGGAAGGTGTAACCAATGCACATGGCCACTATAAAAAATGTGGCCCCAAAGAGGATGGCCAGGCCTGCGATGATGTCCACAAAATGCTCAATCTCAATAGCGATGGGTGTCTTCTCATTTTCTACTCCTGAGGCCAGAGATGCAATGCGTCCAATGATGGTGCGGTCCCCCGTGTTCACCACCAGGCCCTGGGCTGTGCCTGCAGTGAGGATGGCAGGGTAGCTCAGGGGTGTGGGCAGCAGGAGGGGTATGCTTGGCAGTGCACCCTGAAGGAGGGGCAGTCACCCAAGGCAGTGTGACATGGGAAGAGGGTACCAGTGGTGGATGAAAGAGAAGCAGCGTGCTCTGGAGAAGAGGCAGATACTTGGGGCAAAGAGGTATGTGGCATAGGACATAGCAGAAGAGGGTCCAGTATGGCTATGGGGAGGGCAGATGGGCTTCACAGACCCTCAAGGCACATGGTGGAGAAAAAGGCGATGTTGCGGGTCTCCAGGGGACTCTCGTGTGTGCATTCTGGTGAGCGAGTCTGGGGCTCGGACTCTCCAGTGAGCGATGAGTTGTCCACTTTGCAGCCCTGGGCCGACAGGATGCGGATGTCTGCAGGCACGCGGTCCCCACCTTTCATCTCCACCAGATCACCCACCACAAGCTGATCTGCATTGATCTGGAACTTGTCCCCATCTCGGATCACTGTAGCTTGCTGTGGGGCAGAGGCAGCAGAGGAGAGCAGGGCAGGTGTGAGGGTGGTCATTGCTGAGCTTAGTGGGAGTGGAAAGTAAAAGATAGGGAGAGATGGAGGCTGTGGATGAGGGCGAGGTGGACTGGATTGGGAGGGGACCATGGGGAAGTGTTAGGAAGTCCGCCTAAGGAGAGTTGGAGCCCCTGCAATCTTAAGAGGCCAGGAGTTGGGGGCACACCTGAGGCACAAGGTTCTTGAAGCTTGCAATGATGTTAGTGCTCTTGAATTCCTGATAGTAGCCAAAGCAGCCAGTGACCACGACCACAGCAATGAGGGCCAGTGCCAGGTATAGCTGTGGGAAGAGGAGACTGAGTTCTGTCCAGGAGCCCGAAACTCCTTGCTGAAGGGCACCAGCCTACTCTCTGGCTCCCTCTGTCCTTGTGGTCTCCCCTGTGGTATTCCCCACTCTGCCAGGAAGTTTCATACTGTTTGTGGTGGCTGAGCACCTGTCCCTTTGTTCTGCATATGCCACATTTGTCACCCCTGTGTACTTTATTCCATATTTCTTGGCTCCTGAATCATGGGCCTCCCACACCCCCATATCCTGTGACCTATGCCCCATGCCACTATTTTCCCTTGTCTTACGGGTTTCCTTTTCCTGTGTCCCCCAAGTCTGACATTCCCCAGGTCCACCCAAGTCTCCTGTGTTCCCATGGCCTAGTCACATGTCACAAGTTTCATATTTTGTTTTCCATAATCTGTATATGACCATCTTTGTCCCCTAAGACCACTAGTTCTGTGTCTTCATGCCCCCATTTCCATGATTGTGTGCTGCAGACACCATGCTTCATAATCTGTGTCCTCCACGACTGGCGCCCAAGGTCCCAAACTCCAGTGTCCACCCCATAGTCCCTGTCCTATGCCTTTTCATGTAACACATGTCCTCAAGTCCCCATGTCCTTTGTTCTGACCCTGTCAGTTGGCACTTTGCCCTGAATCTCTCTCTCCTCTCTCTCTTTGTGCATTTCAAATGTCTATCCCTGCATCTTGTGTCCCCTGTGTCCTATGCCTTGGTATCCCATATCCGAGTCCCTTTATCCCTAGGCTGTGCCTTGGTCTGTCCTTTGTCCTCATGTCCTGTGTTTTCCCAAGTCTCATACCTGATACTTTGTATTTCCCTGTCTTTAAATGCCATCTCTGATGTCCTTGTATCACCAATGACCCATGTCCTTGGCCCTGTCCACCTTCCAGTGTCCTCCAGGACCCACATCTCAGAACAGCATCCCTCTCTCTCTGTCCCCATCCTGAATCCTTTTACCCTGAGTCCTAGGCTCAGCATCCTCTATCTCACAACAAATGCAAATAGTATCACTGAGTCAGTGTCCTTGGCCCTTTCACCTGGTATCCTCCCCACAGCACCCACCACTCACATTGTCATCAGTGGTGAGGTCACCCTCGCTGGCCTGGATGGCAAAGGCAATGAGGCAGATGGCAGCAGCCACCCACATGAGGCATTGCAGACCTCCGGCTAGCTGCCTGGCAAACTTGACGTACTCCGGGGTGCCCTTGGGTGGCCTCAGTGCGTTGGGCCCATCCCGCAGCAGCAGCTCAGCTGCCAGGCTCACAGAGAGGCCCTAGGAACAGGAGCGGGATGTGGTGGGGGCTGAAGGACCTTCCTTCCACCATGTACCTTTTACTCTTTCTCCTTCCCTTTCTACGTCTCCTGTCCAGCCTCTTCCTCTTAATTCCTATCTGTCCATTCCTGCCTTTTCCTCCCTCTCTCCTTTGTATCCTCTTCTCTGTCACGCTCCCTGTTCATTAGCTCTTCCTATTGTTTCTCTCCCTGTCTCTTGCCCATCTCTGCCCTTTCTGTCTCTCTCTGGATTTGGCCCTCCCACACCCTTCTCCGCTTCCTCTCTCCTCCCCACTCTTGCCCACCCTGGGCCTTCCACTCCCACCCAGCTCACCTTGACAGCACTGGTCTTGTATTTCTGCTCCAGCTCGGCCACGGACAACTGGTGGTCATTCTGCGGTGGGGAGCAGGAAACTTGCTCTCTGGCTCCCACCGGACCCCACCCCTGCCCAGTGCCTCTGCCCCGGCCCTAGCCCAGCTCACAATCTCCATCTCCTTCTTCATGTTCTCCAGCTTCTCCTTCCTCTTGCCTCCCCCGCCGCCTGCCTTCTTCTTGCTCATCTTGGCGGCCATGTCCCCACCAGGCCCGGGCCCCAGCTCCACTGAGTAGAGCTCGTAATTCTCCTGGGAATGAGGTCGAGCAATGGAAGCATCAGATACCACTGAGATGCCTGCACCCTACCCTCCAGCCCCCGGCCCCTGGGCCCCACGCACTGCCTTCCCCATGGTGCCTGCTCCTCTGCCCTCCTCGACGCAGACAGAGCCTGGGCTCTGGACCATGCCTGATATACCAAAGGAGGGCAGGGGTGGAGCAAGACCAGCTGATTACAGAGCTCCTTGGGTTGACCTCCAGGCCTGTACAGCTCAGGGATTTCCTACCCAGCTGCCAGTACCCCCAAATCCCATGGCAATCTGCCACTTAGATCAGGACCTACTGGGGACCACCACAGAAATGCCACCAGAAAGCAAACAAGGGGTACTCATGCTGTGATAGGCTGTGCGCTAGGGGCTTTCCTGTATTTTAGCCTTTCAACAATGCCTTGAGGCAAGAACTCCCTTTACAGATGGAAAAACTGAGGCCCAAAGGAGTCAAGTCACCTGCCCGTGATCCCCAAGCTAGGACAATGATAGTGTAAGGACCCAGAACTGGGTAGGTGGGCTGCAGAGTGTCATCTGGTGGCTCATGTAGCACTTGTCTGTTCACCTGTAGGAGGAGGACACTCAAAACAGTCTACATAGCTATTGTTTTCCTAGGGCTTATTATGGGTTGGCTCTGCCCAGTACAATTTATTCAAATGGTTTCATTAGCTCCTCACAACAGCCCTGTACAATTTACCTTCTCTTATTGCCCCTGTTGTACAGATGGGGAAACTGAGGCCAAGACGGTAAGGACTTTGTGTGACTAAGAATCAGGTCCTTACAGGATCCTAGCCCAGGTTTGACCCAAGAGCCTGACCTCTAAATGGGATCCCTGGAGAGAAAACGCAGACTTCACAGGAGTAGCACCACACATGTATGTATGTGCCATGTTCTGTACATATGTGATCTTGCATGTTCTTGTAATCCTTGTACTTACTGTGTTATCAGTACAATTTTGCAGGGAGGGAACTGAGGCTCAGAGAGGTTCTTTGTTTTGTTTTTCTTTTTTATTTTCTGCGGGACAAGGGATTGAACTCAGGCCCTTGAGGTTGCCAGGTAAGTGCTTATTTTACTGAGCTATCTCCCCAACCCCTCAGAAAGGTTCAGTGAGAGTCCCACTCTACCATTCCCCTCTCCCCACCCAGCACAACTGAGATGGAGAATGAGAGAATGTGCCCAAGACTAGCCCAAGCTTGATGTCAGGAAGCCTGGGACCCTGCTCCACATCCCCCAGGGGCTTCTGATGCCACCGTGAGGGGGTGGACACATGGTGGGGTCCTTGGCATGCTTGTGCTCTGGCCTCGTGGGCGTGTCTCCAGGGGCAGGTAGGAGTACAGCTGATAAGATAATCGCCTTGGCAGTGTCCTTCTCAGGAGAGGTCACTTGAGAAAGTCAAAGCTGGTGGGCACCCTCAGCTCCTCCCCACATCCCCCACCTGCTGCTCATCTCTAGCCTGCTGTGGGAGGCCCCCAGAGCATGTAGCAGGGGTACAGTCATGCAGGCTACCCACTGAAGGATGGCTCAGCTCCATCCTTCTAAACTGTATGGCAGCCAGAGGTGTCGCTTCTCTGCTTGCAAACCACCCCCCAACGCATTGTGCAGAATAAAATTCATCATTCCTGCGAGGTCTGGTCTTACCACTTCTCCTGCCTCAGCCTTCGTGCTGACTGGATGCGCATGGGCACACAGGGCAGACCAAAGTCATTCCTGCCCCAGGGTGTTGGCACTTGCAGCACCATACGCCTGGTACTGGCTTCCTGAGATACGTGCAGAATTTTTCTCACTTTCTGTGGGCCTCAGCACAAACGTCCCCTCTTCTGAAGACCCTCCTTGTGGTAACACCCACCCCACACTGTGTTCCCTCACCGTTTCCTCATTCAGACCTCGTGCTCCAGCTGACATCATACTGAAGTTTTATTTTTGTGATGTCAGTCTGGAGCTGGGAGAAAGAAGACTGTGACTATGTTTGTTGCTGTGTGCAGTCTGGGAACAGTGATACCCAGCAAACATTGCTCTGTGTTATTCATTAATTCCTCGGTGGTTGGGACTATCCGCTAACACCTTGAGACCCCTGGGCGGGCTCTCAGGATGTCTGTCTTTGGGAACTCTGAAGGGACCCATACTGTTGCCAGCCCCTCCACCCTGGCCCACCAGCCCCTATCCTCAAAATGCCTCGGCTCCAGGGTAGCCATGAGGACTGTGCCTGGATAGATCAGGACCCCATGAACAAAGCCACAGATGGCAGGACAGAGGGACTGTCATTTGCAGCAGATCGTAGACCAAGATCTCAGCAGACCTCTGCAGAAACAGGCGTCCCTTTCCGGTCTATACCTTGTTTGTATTCTCATTTTGCTCATTTCTTAGTTTTATGTTATTGTAGACTGCAGTTCTTTATTTGACATATTTCAAACCTAAAAGTTACAGAAATAGTAAAGCACCCATTTGCCCTTCACCCAAATGATTCAGTGGGGGGTACTGAATCACAAGAGTGAGGAGAAACTAAGATTCTTTTTTATGCATACTTAGGCATGTGTCCATGAATATGAACATTCACATCCTTATGATCTAAAGACCAACTTTATGTATTTATTTATTTTGGGGGGGCTGGCTCAGACTACCTTAAGGGTGGGTCTGGTGCAGCATGTGGTGCTGGGATTGAATCACCATCCCTTCCCCTACTGACTTTGACCAATCAGGGGCTTTAGACAACTGAGCTATCCTGCCAACCCTAAAGACCAGCTTTATTTATTTATTTATTTTGTCAGAAATGGGCATTGAACTCAGGCCCTTGTGCTTGCAAGGCAAGTACTTATTCTACTGAGTTATTTCCCCATCTTCTAAAGACCAACTTTAGAAATTAATTTTTTAAAATGTATTTGGTTGTTGCAGGGTCTCACTACGTGCCTCAGACTCATGGTGATCCTCCTGCTTTTAGCCTCCCCAGCACTAGGATTATAGGTTTGCGACATATGCCCAGACTCTGGCTGGCTCAGCCTGCCCTGTGGTTGGGTTGTGCAGCATGTGGTGCAGGGGATTGAGCCACAGTCCCTGTGTTGCCTGAGCTATCTCACCAGCCCTAGAAATTAATATTAATAGTAGAGCCAAGCTAGAAAATTCATTTGAATTTTCTCAGTTTTTCCACCACAGGCCTTGTCCTTGCTCAGTACCCAAGCCAGGATCATACTTTGTCCCATCTCCTTTAATCTTTTTTTTTTTTTTTTTTTTTTTTTTTTTATTGGCAGAACCGGGGAGTGAACTCAGGTCCTTATGCTTGCCAGGGAAGCACTTATTCCACTGAGCCATCTCCCCAGCCCTAATCTCCTCTAATCTATGGCAACTCCTCAGTCTTCTTCCCAGGCTTCGGTAGCTGTCATTTTTGAGAGTATCAGTTAGTTACTTTATATAGTCTCCCTCAGTTTGAATCTGCTGATGGTTCCTCATGGCTTTTGGCAGGAACACAGAAGTCATGAGACTTTGTTGTGGGCTCTAGGCTTCAGGCTGTGCCTCAGACTTCAGCTGGGTGAATATTCTGGGATGTCCACTTTCTGAGTGTCATGGTTTGGGGTTTTTTGCAAGGTGAATGATATAGTATAGGACATGTTTTATAATAGTAGTTTTTAATGAATCATACACAAGTGCAGGAAATCTACCCATGAACTAAATACTGAAGAATCCAGCTGAGGGTGTAGAGCTCGTAACAATGCCTCCTGCCAGTCCAACTGGAAGCCTAGAGCCCACAACAAAGTCTCATGCAGACCCACTTCACGGATCTGTGCTGGAAAGGCTCAAAGATCAGTGTTGGAAGCTAGGAAGTCTATGCCAGTGGGATGAAGGATCTGTGCTAGCAGGTGGAGGGATCTGCACTGGAGCCAGGAAGCAAGATAGGCACAAGAGCTCCCCCAAAAGCACCACAGCTGTCCTCGGCAACAGTGAGGTCCTCAGCTTCTCCAGTGATGAGTCAGGAAAGCCAGTGCGACGAGCTTCTCCATGAGGCTGCGCAGTGCACCATCTTTCCCTATGGAGCCAGAAATTGATTCGAGATGAGGACCCAAGCTTCTCCAACATTCATCAGGAAAGCCAGCATGACAAGGTCCTCCAGCAGACCAGCCCAAGAGAACTAGCGGTTTGCAACAGCTTCTCCAGACAGCTTCCCTAACAGTGGTTTAGCAGCTTCTCCTGTTCTGCCTTTATGCTGCTGGAAACAACCCTCAGGCGGGCCTCCCACACCCAGCTTGTTTAATTGAGCTGGGTGTAGTAAGTTGACCACCTGTACAAAATCCACTACATTGAGCCTGAACCCCCAGACGGCGCATACTCACCTATCTAAGGGAATGCCTGACTCAACCTGACCCTGTACCAGCCCAATGGCCTTGTCCATTTGACTGTGCAGTGCCCAGTTATGCCAGAGGTTAAATATTTTTACTCCCTTCTCCAATTACGCAGCCATCAGATAGTACTCACACTCTGTGTCTTGAGGGTAGGGAATCTCACTTGTGCAAATTATTGTCTTCTCTCATATTCAAGCAACACTCACCCCCTCCCCTGTTTCGAGGTGGACACTCAGACTTCTGCCCACTGAGCGATCTGTATAAAGTGGAGCGAGTCCCAGCATCATTGGCATCTTGAGTAGACCAGAACCTGGGTGGATAGGCAGCACTGTTTCAGGGTGACAACTTCTGGCAGGACTCAGGGGCAAAGACTTCTTGCCACAATCTGGTAAGGGTGATACAAGCTGGTTACTGCAATGGAAGATTTTTCTAAGTCTGGGGCACATGGATTGTGGGAGGCATGTTTGAGCATGAATAATAGAAGTGGGGAAAAAATGGTTTTTACTTTTCCTGAGAAAGAAGGTCCTGAGGATAGACTATTAAATAGGTGGGAAGGCAGCCTTGTGACAGGTGCCTGTAATCTCAGCACTCAGGAGACTGAGGCAGGAGGATCACCCCCAAGTTCTAGCCCAGCCTCAGCACCATACTTTCAGACAAGCCTGAACTTCATGGTGAGACCTAGTCTCAAAGAATATTTTATTTATTTATTTTTGTGGAGCGGTGCCAGGTTTATTGGCACTGCCTCTAGAAGAAGGTGTTGGGCCTCTTGGTGGTGAAGCGGGGCTTGTGCTGGCGACGCAGGACTCAGTGAGGCAGCGGGAACTTGATCTTGGAGTCGTGGAACTGCTTAACAGCAGGCCGGCGGCACTTGCTTCGCTCTCCTCAACCTTCATGGTCTGGATGGAGTGGGCGTGGGCTCGGGGCCAGGTGCCCATGTCCCGGTAGCAATGGGTGACGGAGCCTACTGTGGTCAGGTCCCGGTACTCCTGGTACATGTTGTGGGTGCCACTGCAGGAGTCATAGCACAGCCAGATGCCAAAGATCTTCACCCCCAGTGGAGACTTCTCAAACACCTGCCCACAGTAGATGATCTCCCCTGAAGATTTCTTCATCTTCTTCAGCTGGGACACGAAGTACCCGAAATGGGACTTGGTGAAGACATGGTTGGGTGTGCGAAAATCCGCATGCGGTAGAGAGGTGGCGTGCGGCACTCTGGGGTGGGCAGGCAGCGCCCCACCACCTTGTATTCCTGGAGTGTGCCCGAGGCCTTCATGGCACTCCCTTTTCGATTGCCACTACCCCACAAAAAGTCAAAGAATATTTTAAAATAAATAGACAAATGGGAAACACCAAGTGGGCTTTAAGGAGGGTATGAACTAAAGTTTCCAGGGCCGAGCCCCATTTCCACACTCAGGGACTCAACACCCTACCGGGCTGATGGGCTCAGTGCCCTGGCTGCTCTCCTCCTCCCAGTATGCCATATCCCTTGCAGGCTGGGGTGGGCTGGACCTCTGCCTCCACCAGCAACTGTGGCAGGCCTGTGGCACACGTGGCTCCCTCTGGCCCGTGTTCACCTTCTCCAGGTCCCTTGTGGTGCAGATGTTCCAGGAAACCCTCCAGTACTTCATCCCCAGGCTTCCCACCCCAGCCCTGATCACTGGAACTCCTCATTTTTCTAGCATACCCCTGAGAGCTTGAGGCTGTCACAACCTGGTGATATTTCATCTCCCTAAGGGCAGGATCCAGGCGGTCACAGTCACCACTGTGCACCCCTGTATTCTTCTCCAGCCCTGGCTGGCCCCAGGCAGTGTTTGCCAAGCCCAAGACCTTATTCTGACCTTGACATCCACACCTATTTGCTGCTCCCTGATAAGATAGAGGGCACTCCCCAGTGCCCTCTACCTATTGGCCAGGTCACTCCCTCCTTGGTCTCCAGATCCTGGGAAGTAGAGTTAGGAAGAGGGGGAGCTTCTTGCTTCTCCCCCACCTTCAGGGAAGACAGTGGTCAGAGTGGGCAATGAGGTTGTTTTTTGTTTTGTTTTGTTTTGCAACAAGGTTGTTAGGCCATCCTTGTTCTGGGACCTGGAGGTCATTAAAGAATCTAGCTATCTTTTTCCCTTCTCCTCTGCTCCTGTGGTGGCCTGGCCTCCCTCCTTTCCTGCTTGTAAGAGTCAGGGACCACTAGGGTGTAATAACCGTGAGACAGAAGGCTTGAACAACAAAATAAACCTCTGGGGCAGTACGCACTCACACTTTTGAGCGTGGCCTGTTTCGGTACACCCATCATTAGACCCTGAGAAAACCACAGAAGCAGAATGTTTGGGAACAAAAATTGTTACCAAGGAAAACCCCAAATAAACCCTCTGGTTTCACTTGCATTTAGTCTATTTAAAAGTCACTCATTTCAGAGGTCACACAGCTGGGCAGTCTATCAATGGCCTTGGGGCAGGTAGCCCCCCTGATGTGCACATTATGCTAACAGGTCCTGGGTTGCTTCCCAGGAAGCTGATTGCTGCTTTTGCTTAGAACAACACTGACCCTTCACTCCGGCCTACAGTTGTCTGATGGGTGACTACCATGGGATCAAGGGCTCAGCCTCTCTGTCCCCTTTGCCATCTTAACCTTGGCATCAGAGTCTATGAAGCTCTACAGGGACCTTTGATCATTTAAGAAATGTCTTATCCATGTGGTGCGGGGCCAGCCTGACCTCCCACCTGTGGGAGCTGCTCTGTACTTTATATTCCTCTCTCCTCTCTTTTCTGCCCCCACCTCTGTGCGTTTTTAGCTGCCACAGCAGCTGAAGCACCTAAAGTCCTTCAGCCCTATCTAAGGGCCTGGATCTATAAGACCTGGCTGTATTTTATAACAAGTGGACATTAGCAACATGAAAACTCAACAGTCCCTAGGACAAGTGGACCATGACTACCCAGTGCCCCAAATCATCACAAGGAAGAACTTTTAGAACCATGCCCATACCCAATAAAAATGATCAGACTTCAGCCCACTCCAGCTGATCAATAAAAACCTGCTGCTTTCATTGTCCTGTGAGTAGCAGCTTGGTCCCCCTTTGGAACAGCTGCAGGCTCCCTGTAGCCAAAGCCCTTCTTTCCCCTCCCTCCCAATGAGCTTTGTCCGGGAAGGAGTGTGTGTGTATGTGTTGCGATATGGAGTCCATTCTCATCATTACTGTCTCTGGGTAAAAATCTGTTGCCCAGTATCACCAGGACATCCCAGCAGCCTCTTCCCTGATTTGCTGCCCCTGTCTCCACAGTCTGTACCCCAAACTCAGGGGCAAGACAGGCCAAGGCCCTCCAGGCCAGAGCTCTGCCCCGGCTGCATCCCCATCTCCTGGCCCCCTCTGGCGTCCTAGGTCCTGGCCATCTGAGCTGTTGCCTCCCTGAGCTCCCCTCCCTGCACTGGGGCTCGGTTCCCCCATCCCAACTTCTTTGGAAACAAGCCAGCTTCATGCCTCACCTGTTACCACTGAATAGTTTCTTCTTGCATCTCAGTTTCTTTAGATTTCCTTGCATCCAAAAGATTTCATTATTGGGCCTGGAGGGATAGCTCAGTGGAATAAGCTCTTGCCTGGCAAGCACAGGGTCCTGAGTTCAATCCCTGGTACCACCAAAAAAAAAAAAAAATTGTCTTTAAAAAGTATTAATTTTTGAAACAGATGTGGTGATACATGCTTATAATCCCAGCACTTGGGAGGCTGAAGCAGGAGAACTGAAAATTCTGCCTCAGTTTGGAACAGGGCTGGGGCTGTAGCTCAATGTGAAGGCCCTGGGTTTAATTCCTAGTTTTAAAAAATAATGTATATATAACATTATTATACAATATATTTTAATATACTATATTATAGTGTAAATATATTGCACTTCAGGCCCACTGCTTTTTCTTTTCATCTTTCCAGAGCAGGACAGGTCCTTGCTGCCTTCCAGAGTCTCTGCACTTCCTCATTCACTGGGAACTCTTCCCCAGACTGCTGCTCTCCAGGTTACAGCTCTGTCCTGGGCTCCCTGGTGAGGGCTTCCCTCAGTCAGTCTGTCTGGAGTCTTTCTCCTGCTCCCTCCATTTCTTTTTGTCTTTTCACGACATTGACCCCCACACACAACAAGGGAAAAAGGAAGTGACTGGTGGGCAGGCTGAGGGAGTGGGTCTGGGCAGAGAGGAGTTGGGGGAGCTGAGAGTGAATCCCCAGGAGGAACAAGGGACGCTATATGGTGAAAAGGGAAAGGAGACCCCCCCAGAGGAACACAAGAGGTACCTGGGGAAGCGCAGGGACTGAGAGGGGAAAGAGGAGGCAGACATGGGGACAGAGTTTGGGGAGCAAGACAGTACTCACGTTAAGGGAGAACCCGAGAACTGAGGATGCTAGCAGGATAAGAAGGGGGATATGATAGAAAGCACCCGTTTTGGGGGGAGGCTAGGGCATCAGAATGACCCGTGGTGGGGCAGGGAAAGGTAGTCTCCAGTAGACTGGCAGCACTGTGAAGACCGGGATTCCGGGTGCTTAGAGCTTAGAGCCAGGTGCAAGAGCCATGGTGCCCAGCCTGAAGAGAAGGTGGGGGAGTGGAGCCCACAGGAGGAGCTAATAGGGTTGGAAGAGGGGTTACCCGAGTTCCCTAAAAACGAGGACATACGTCAACAGGCTAGAAAAGCACTAAAAACTCACTGCCCCAAGCCAGGGGATAGCACCTCAAGCCAAAGCCCAGAGCATGTCCATGTTCCCATAAAATGGCCTTGCAGGCCTCCCGTCCCTCTTCTGTCCTCTCTTGACTTCCCCACATACCCCGAGGCCCTCCCTGTCTTCCCCTGCTACACTCTCCTCCTCTAAACACCTCTGTCCCAGACACACATGCAGGTAACTTCCCCACTCTTTTCCTGTAATCCCATCATTAACGATTGTCCAATTTCCGCAGATTTCCCTTCCCCCCACAGTCCCAGGGGCAGCTTTCCAGATTTATGTCACAGGGGTGTGACTTCTCCCTTGGCCACCATTTCATTATGATTGGTTACTCTGATGTGGTTGTGCCTAAATCTAGGGCTTCTGATTGGTTCAATGTATGTAAGGGGTGTTACACCATATCAGCCTTTCTTTAGGACCTCCTGAATCAACAAACAAAGGGACTGGGGACAATGAATTGTCCTTTCCTTGCTGTTTGTTTGAACTCCTGATTAGTTCAGTATATATTTCTAGATGTAGATTGTAGATGTCTCCCAGACAGAACATGAATGCCATAGGCAGATTGATTGCTCTGCCTGGGGAAGTCTCTTGTACTTTCAGCCCAAGCTGGGCTCTGAGGGCCAGATGGTGACTCAGGCAGTTGAGACTATGGCCTTTTGGAATGCACAGCCCATGGGATAGAAAGAAGAAAAGCACACAAGTAATGCAGTTGTGAGCTAAGCATTCTGAGGAGAATAACTAAAGTGAGTAGAGAGAGAGACCACAAGGGGTTGGTGGGCAGTGAAAAGCCCAGTTTCGGTGGGCAATGAAAAACCCCTCCAAGTTCCTAACATCTGGGTAAGGCTGGAGGTACAAGAGGGGCCAGCACCAGAAGATCCCAGGGGCAAGAATTGCAGGCAGTAGAGATGGCGAGTGCCAAGGTCCTAAGTGAGGAAGCGGGTGGGCAAGAATAGGAATGGCCACAAAGGCCAGTTAGCTGGTGGTAGTACTGGGCCCAGGTAGTTTTATAACTCAGTTTGGGGTCCCACATTTATGGAATAGATAATTCTTCATATTTTTAAATATTTTCATAGCATAGAAAGTGAGGGATACCTTGCCATACATTTTTATTAATTTGGCTCAAACATAATGTTAAAACTCATCATGAACCAATTTTGTTTTAATATTATGTAGATGCAAAATGTGTAACTGACAACCAGTATTTAACATTCTGCCAACAGAGAAAGGCATATGACTAGTTTATTCCAGAAATTAAAATAGGATTCAATCAGAAAAATCTAGAAATATAATTCAATAAATACCAGAAAATATGAGATGAAATTATATTTGTAAAGCCTGGACTATCTAGAAAATCAAAACAACTTTGCTAAAAATTATTAGAATTCATAAGGGCTGGGGAGATGGCTCAGTGGAATAAGCGCTTCCCTGGCAAGCGCAAGGGCCTGAGTTCAATTCCTGGTTCTGCCAAAAATAAAAAAAGAAAAGCTAGATAGAATTCATTAGCAAATTTATAAAGGTACTTGCATATTAAATAAATGCATTAAATGAATAACTTTTGTGTGTGTGTGTGCAGGTCTCACTGTGCAGCCCAGACTCATAGTGATCCTCCTGATTTCTGCTTCCCTAGTGCTGGGATTACAGGTGCACACCACCACGCCCAGACTCCATCACCAGCTCAGCACACCTGAAGGGGGGCTGGCACAGCATGGGGGACCAGGGATCAAACCCTGGCCATCGCACTTACCTAAGCAAGCGCTTAGTCCACTGAACTATACCGCCAGCCCTTAACTCTCATACTTGAAATTTTATGCTATGCTAATTAAAAATGAGTGTAAAAAATCTCCTTTGACATAGAAATATAAAATACTTAAAAATATATTAACCTAGGGGCTAGGGAGGTGCCTCAATAGAATAAGTGCTTGCCTGGCAAGCGCAAGGTCCTGAGTTCAATCCCTAGTACAGCAAAAAAAAAGTTTTATTATTGAAACTGTCCTACTAATCAGCTTTGAAATTGTCTCATTGCTATTTGTTTCTCAATAAAATTATTTTAAAAGATATTAACTGTAAACTGTATGTTATCTAAAACAAATTACAAAACATACTGAATAAGCTGAATAAATGGAAAGATCAATATATTCTCCAAAAATATATAAACATTTAATAGTGTTAAAATGTCAATAAAGGGGCTGGCCAAATAGCTCAGTGGATTAAAGCACCTGCAAGCAGGGGGCCTGGAGGTTCAGTGCTGTGCACTGAGATGGCAACTGAGGCTGGGCATGGTGTTATGTGCCTAGAATCCCAGCTCTTGGGAGGCTGTAAACAAGCTGAGTTTGATCTAGTAGTGAGACTCTGAACACACTGTAGACCCTAAAATACAAAAAAAAAAAAAAAATCAAAAAGAGATACATAAATATTTCTTAAAATTCCAGTGACAATCCTAATGTAAGGCTTTCTTTAAACTACATGAAGAAATGTTTAAATTCATAAAGAAAACATTTGAAGAATGACCCAAACTATCATGAATAATGAAGAACAGCAAAAGGAGGTTTTGCTTTCTAGCATATTTTAAATTTCATTATAAAATTAGTACAATCAAATTTGAATAATGTTGGCATAAGAATACCCATTATATGCTACTTACAAGAGACCTACCTATTTTTCATTTATGTTACTTGGCACAGGGTGTCACTATGAAGCGCAGACTCGCTGGGACTCAGTCACTGGCTCAGTGTGCCCTGGGGGCAGGGAACAGGCCCTGGTCCCTGAGCTTGGCAAAGCAGGTGCTCAGTCTGCTGAGCTATTTTACTGGCCAAGAGACCTACTTTAGATTCAAAGTTAAAAGCAAGTTAGAGGAAAACTACCTTCTTAGGCCCCCCTTCTATCCCTTTCTTGGACAGGAGCTTTCTTTCTCTTAGTAAATATATTCTGCTCATAACCTCTGTTTGTTCCTAATATTCATTCCCCAGTTTTAGAGAACACGAGCTCGTACAGGTCAGGTTGGGAGATCATTTTTTCCTATGTCATTTGGAGGTTCCCTATATCATTTGGAGGTCACCCACCCGAGATCGGTTTTTCTCCCTGTGTCATTTTGGAGGCTTCCATGGAGATCACTGGATGCAGGTATGAGTTTGATTTTCTTTCATAGATTCTGGATTGGGACTTTCTTAGGTAACAAACTTTTATGCTTCTTATTTTGATATGTCTTTGCCCATTGCTCATAATTGTTCATGTTTTGCCTCATATAGTTCTGTTAAAATTGCTTACAGTTTCTTATGCTTTGTCCCATTTGGTACTGAATTTTTAATCAATTTTACCTGAGCAATGGTGCTTGTAATCTCATTACTAAACCATAGTTTTGTCCCACCTCATGCCCACCTAAGCGAGTTCCCATGTCTTTTTTGCCACCTTAGACCTGCCTCACTGCGTGGTTTTCCTCTATAAAAGTCCTTGGGAGAGACAACTTCCTGGGACCAACCCACTCGGGCCCCCTTCCTGTCCCTCTCTTGGACAGGAGCTTTCTTTCCCTCAATAAATATATTCTGCTCATAAAAAAAGCAAATGAGAAAAGACAGACCATGTAAATGGCAAGCATAAAAGCTGGACTATCTATACTAATATCAGGGAAGTTAGATTTTTAGGACAAAATTAAGAGGTATTGAACATAATCAGGGATATTTTGTAATGTAAAGAAAGGTCAATCTGAAAGTTATAGAAATTATAAACACACATGTACCTCCCGACAGATGAATGGAAGACAGCATAAAGAATCCAGCAGTAATAGTTGGAGACCTCAGTGCTCCACCCTTAATGGATAGAACTAGACAGAAAATCTAATTAGTGCTACTTGATGTCAATAGCATGCTCCCCCCAAAAGCACTAGAGTACACAATTCACAAGCACACATGGAATGCCTTCCAAAGTAGACCATTAGATACAGCATAGAACAAGTATCAATAAAATGAAGATTCAAATCACACAATATATTGTCTCCAAGATCAATGATGAAATCAGAAACAACAAAAGAAAATTGGGGGAATGTACAAGTTCATGGGAATTGAGCAACATACTTCTAAATTGCCAATGCATTCAAAATAAATCACAAAAAAAAAAAATTTAAATTTTTGAAGTAAATGAAAATGTAAATCACATCATACCAAAATGTATGAAGTACAGCCAAAGCAATGTTTAGGGAAAAACTTATCCATCCCACAAACTCTTCCAAAACAAAGGAGGATGGGAAATTCTGAGCTTGTTATATGAGGCCAGTATTCCCCCAACAGACAAAGCCAGACAGTGGTATCTTGAGAGAACTAGAGGGGTGAGGGAGATGGCTCAGTGGAATAACTGCTTCCCTGGCAAGTGCAAGGA
>PVKA01012469.1:47020-57808 GCA_004027165.1 Ctenomys sociabilis
AAAAAAAAAAAAAAAAAAAAAAAAAAAAAAAAAAAAAAAAAAAAAAAAAAAAAAAAAAAAAAAAAAAAAAAAAAAAAAAAAAAAAAAAAAAAAAAAAAAAAAAAAAAAAAAAAAAAAAAAAAAAAAAAAAAAAAAAAAAAAAAAAAAAAAAAAAAAAAAAAAAAAAAAAAAAAAAAAAAAAAAAAAAAAAAAAAAATCAAGAGAACTAGAAATTAATGTTTTTCCCAAACATAGATACAAAAAGGTTTAGTAACATGTTAATAAACCAAATCCATCAATAGATGAGAAGAATTATATACCTTAAGTGGAAATTACCACAGAAATGCAAAAATTGATTCAAAATTGAAAATAAATGTAAAACACCATATTAAAAGAATAAATTTTAAAACTATCTGATTGTCTCAATAGACACCGAAAAAATTGACAAAATCAATTAAAACAAAAATCCCAGCAAACAAAGAATCAGAAAGAATTTCTTCAGTCTGATAAAGGGAATCTACCAATGCCCAAGCAAACACCCCACAGCTAGTGTATCTCATTGTGAAAGACTGGAGGCTTCCCTGCACTTATAGAGCAGGACAATGATGTGCTTCACTTTATTTCCATTTACTATTATGCTAGAGTGCAATGTACTGGGGCCCTACTCAATATAATTAGTCAAAAAATAAAAAGGTGGAGAAGGAAAAAGAAAGAGAAGAAAAGATAAACTGTATTGATTCACAATTGATTCAAAATCTAGGGGCAACTTTTTTTGGGGGGAGGGAAGAGTCTGTAGGGTGTTCAGGGTCTCACTACTAGATGGGACTTGTAGTGATCCACCTGCTTACAGACTCCCAAGAGCTGGGATTACAGGTGCACACCACTATGCCCAGTCTCAATTGCTGTCTCAGCTTTCGGGGGTGTGGGAGTAGGGGGATGGCATGGCAGGCCCAGGGATTGAACTCCTGACCCCTGCACCTGCTTGCAGGCCCCTTTAATCTACTGAGCTATTTAGCCGGCCCTTGATTCAAAATCTAAACAATCCAAAAATGCTAGATGCTATTGAACAAGTCCAGCAATGTTGCAGAATACAAGATCAATATGCAAAAAATCAAACCTATTTCTATATATTAGTAAATAATCCCAAAGTGAAATTTCTAAGAAAACAATTCCAACTACCTGGGATCAAAACTAAAGAACTGAACAAAAGTAAAAAGTTGTGCAGTGAAAATTATGAATTATTCCTGAAAGAATAGAGTGCTAGCTTGTGTTTGTGGACTGGAAAAATCAAAATTATTAATATTCCCAAAATTGACCAAAAACTTCAGTGCAGCCATCATTAAAATCCCAACTTGTTTTTTTTTTTTTTTTTTTTAAGAAATTGACAAGCTGGTTCTGAGAATTATAGAAAATGAGAAGGACTCAGAATAACTGATCTTGAAAAAGTAGAATGAAACTGGAAAGCTCACATTCTTCATTTCTGAGTACAAAGTTGTAGAAATCCAGAGAGGAGGGAAGAGGGAATTGAGGCCCTGGTTGGGAGTCACCCACGGTCTCAGCCCTGTTTCTCTTTCTCTCTCTCCTGCTCTCCCTCCCTCCCTCTCTTTTCTACCCCTCTCCTCTCCCCTCTCTTCCCACCTTCCTCCTCCTTCCTCTCTCTTCTCTACTCTCTCCTCCTCCAAGGTATTTAATTCTCTATTGTCAGAAACCTTGCTGGAGCCCTTTCCCTGCACACCCCAAACTTTCCCTACAAACCCATCCTGCCCTCATAACAACTATAAGTCTCTTATTTATGTCCTTGCAAACTTTATTTTATACTGCTAGAATCCTTTTTAAATTTTTCACTTTTGATGACCCTGTAGTCTCTTGTTCAACAACCAGCTCATTTAAGATTCCAAAATATTCCTCTAGGTTGCAGGGGAGTAATGTCTCCCCTCTCTGATCTTCCATTCATCCTTTGATTCTACTTTGCTGTGGGAGGCCAGTTACCTCTTCTGAGAGCACTAGGGAGCAAGGCAGTGTGAGGACCAGGAAGATAGCTTTGTAGACTAAGCGCTTCCCTGGCAAGTGCAAGGGCCTGAATTCAATCCCCAGTTCGCAAAAAGAGGGGGGGGGGGGCAATGTGAGTGCCTGCAGATGTACTGAAGGCAAAATTAATACCATTCATTTTGTAGTGTTTACTCAGATCTGTACCATGGGTGGTGGGAGACATGAATCCTCTCTTACTTCAATTGCTCATGTCTGAGTCTGACTGAATAAAGTCAAGGTGCACCAGTCACAACCACGCTGATTCATTTCAGCTGGGTGTTACAAGTTAACCATTCGTTAATCCACCACATCCCCTACTTAAAAGAAACCACAGGGCCAATGGGAAAATGTAGGGGGCAGTCTATGAGCCTGTACCTGAGTAAGGAGTGATGAAGGTGGAACACAGAGATACAGAAGTAGGTTAAAATGGGGGGAGGGGTGCTCTTGTCTCTTTTGACAAAGCGCCCCAAGTGACTGGCACTCACACTGCCTTTCTCTCTCTTTTTTTCTTCCCCTGTCCCCTGTTATGGCTTATATCTTGATGTCCCTGCAAGGCCTCCTGCATTCATAGGTGGACTTTGGGGAGCGGGCTGGATCTCGGGTATGTGATGCTTGGATTAAGGGTGTAAGGTACTAAGTTGTCCCATTGATTAGTTTAGCACAGCTCTGAGGGTAGATATTGTCAAGGCCCACCCTGGGTGTGGACGGCACCACTGAAGAAGCTCTTAGCCTGTGAGACAAAAGGGTAAGGGAGACTTGCTTGGCTGCTGCTGCTTCTGCTGCCTCCCACCTGCCCTGCCATGAGCTGTTTCTCCTCTGCAGTACCCCTCGGCCATGCCAACCTCCCTAGGAACCAGCTAACTATAGACTAAAATCTCTACAACCCATGAACTGAAATGAGCCTTCTCATGTGTGGGTGTCAGGTATTTAGACTCAGTAAAGCAGAAGTAACTAAGATATCCCCCTTATCCAAGGAAGACATCAAAAACTAATATGCATTCTTCCTGTCCAATCTTGAGTTCTGTCCTTTCCCACTGCAGGTCCCTGCGTTTTTGTTACTGTGGTTCTGGAGTATTCACTAGGCTCCTTGAAACGCACTGAACCATTTCTTTCCATGAAGAAATTCCTGACTTCTGGATTGTGCATGTTGCCATTGTTCTTATTACTGCTCCTAGATTTTTGACTCTGTGTATTTAAACACAGTTGTGTCTTTGGCAAACCATAGTAGAATCCACAACTACAGACTGTATCCCCTCCCAGCTACTTCTAGAGCCTTAAAAATTGGTTCATAACACCCTCCACTCCCCTAAAACTATCAGGTGGGGGAACAACCAACCAAAACCCAATGATATTGTATCAACAACCCTGATAGTTCTCAATCATTATTATGGTTTTAGAAAAGTAGCTCCGCTTGTTTTGTAATACTTGGAATTGAGCCTTAATTATTCACACTGTGCTCCATCCCTAGGCTTTTTTAACTTTTTACTTTTTGTCAGGATTTCATGAAACTGCTAAATTCCTGGGCTGGGCTCAACCTTGCAATTCTCTTGCCTTGCAATTCTCCCAGGATGCTAGGGTTATAGATAGTTTTCTAATGATGCACAGCAAATTCCCATGAGTTACTGTTAGGGCACAATGGCTGTCCATCTCACCAGTCCCTTCAGGGTGGGCAGGGCAGGGGGTGGGGCATGATGGGATAGAACTGGAAGCCGCCCCCCCTGAGGGGCATATAAAGTTAGAGATCAATTCCTAACCTGTGACTGCTCATGCGGTCTGTCACACAGCCATCCTTGATTGCCTAGGCCCAGATGTTCCTCTCTGATGTGTGGTGTCCAAATGATTATGTTCAGCTTGTGTTTTAAAAATACACAGATATTCCAATTTGCTTCAAGGGCTTCAAGGCTTTCATGTTTGGGAGACGACTAGCCCAGTGAAGACACTTTCAACCCTACCCACTCTCCTCAGACCCCCTCCCTCCCAGAATGCTCCTGTACAAACCTGCCTGATAATACATGACATAATTCTCATATTCTGTGTAAGGAATCCTGGAATAAGCTGCTATCAGCTTTGTACTTCTCAACTCACAAACCATATGTAAACTGAACTCAAACTCTACTCTGGGGTGGTGATTTTAACCTCTGGGTTCCCAGCCCACTAGCATAATAAACATTGCCTTCTAACTCCTTGGTGAAAAGTCTCCCATTTGCCTTGATATTGGTGGGGGGGTTTTTTGGTGCCACATTATTAGTTATAGTTCCTGATTTTGTAGGTCAGAATGGCCATTTATCTGCTCAAGATCTCATAAGGCTAAAATTAAGGTGCCAGCCAGTCTAGGTTCTCATTTGGACCTCAGAGTCCTCTCCTAAATGAATGTGGTTATGGCACAACTTAGACCCTTCAGGCTGCCTGCACTCTTGCCACGTGGCCTCCCTCACCTTCACTTAAAAAGACTCCAGTCTGGCCAGGGAGATGGCTCAGTAGAATAAGAGCTTGCCTGGCAAGCACAAGGGCCTGAGTTCAACCCCTGGTTCCACCAAATAAATAAATAAATACACCCAAAAAGACTCCAGTCCTCTCACCATCAACCTCTTTTACCAATAAGACCAAGCCCTTCTTGAAAACTCACTTGAGTAGGCCCACTGAAGATAGTGTCCCTCAGGTTAGCTGACTTAGGAATCTTACCTGTATCTGAAAAATCCCTTCTCAACATTTGAGTGCTTAATTGAATACCACAAGAAGATAGACACACAAGGAAACAAGAATCTTGGCACCTTCTCAGAATTCTGTCCACTACCATGGTGATTTCCTTTTCCATTTACTAGTTGGTGCCCTACTTTTTAAAATCTTTTTCTATTCTTTCTTCCTGTCAGAATGGGCTACAGAATTTTTTTAACAATATAATTCATTGCTGACATTATTGCTTTTTCCTCTTCCAGTAAGTCTAATTTTCTTAGAATACTTGTTTACTTGCTCTTTTCCACAGCTCTCAGAGAGAGGCCTTCCTGGGACTGACAGCTCCCATTGTCCAGAGTTAAGGGTATAGTGTGGGGAAGGATAAGCCATGATATAAACCTAGGCTTCCTGCCTGTTCCTCTCCCAGCCAGGGCGTGGGGCCTGATGGGCTAGAACTAAAAGCAGCCCCCTAAGGGGCCACACCCCCTGATGGGAGCAGCCAATCAGGACTTGAGGTGATGATTTCTCTATTGTGAAGAACTGGCCTTTGAGGATCTGGATCTTGGCATTCTGGGTAGAGCAAGGGAAGGAGCAGTGGCCGGGTCTCTATTTTCAAAACACTCAGACCTATCTTTATCTGAGTGGAAATATCATGGGCCCCAAACCGGAAGGCCCAGATGCTCCAACTGCCCCCGGTGAGCCTGCCCCTAAGACCGCAGATGCTCCACCTCCCAATGCGGAGTCTAAACAAACACCTGAAGAACTGGCCTTTTATGCTCCGAATTACTTATGTTTGACTATCTTCGCCGTTTTTCTTTTCCCTCCCCTGGGATTTGCAGGTGCCTATTTCAGCTACCAGGTAAACAATGCCACAGTCATGGTCCATCCTGTCCTCTGCTTGCCCCTTCATCTACTCCTGTCCTGGAACCTGGGTAAGGGTTTGTCCTTAAAGCCAGAGGACCCAACTCCCCAACCTTTCTCCCAAGGGATTCTGGACAAAAAACCCATACCTGTGCTCCCATTCTTACAGACCTCACAAGCCAATAGGAAAAGTGAATGGGAACAAGCTTATATCAACTCAGGACGAACTGGTTGGATGGATGTATTCGCCATAATCATTGGTTTAGGCCTCATTTATGGAATTGTCCTGTATTCCTAAAGACTCGGCACAGCAAGATGGTTTATATCCCAACAGATCTACTCACCAAGACACTGACCAGCCACCATGCAAGAAATTCAACAGCTGATTCATCCCCTAGCAAGAAACTCACCAACCAAGAAACACAACATCCAAGCAACAGCAGCCTAGGAACAGCTGGGCCTCCTGCCAGTACCAGTTCAACTCACTTGAGCTGGGCCTCCAGAGTTATTTCCATCCACCTTGGGATCCACCCTTCGGTGCCCTACATCCTCTTAGCTCCTTGACACTGGGCTGCTCTCTCAGAAAAAGAAAATATTTAAACCAATAAACTGAAAAGAATGCTCTGGCTGCGTGTGTGTGTCTCCTAGACTCTGAAAAATTAGAATGTCCTAATAGTGAATCCCAGAGACATGGAAATGGGATAAGTGTGAATTTACATCCTCTGTGACTCATAAAATCTGAATATCCTTGAGCCAGACTGAGGCAGGAGCATTGCTGTGAGTTCAAGGCCAGCCTGGGCCACATAGTGAATTCAAGACCATCCTGCATTACATAGTGAGACCCTGTCTCAAAAAAAAAGATCATATTTAAGCAAGAACTTTCCTGGTGTCTGGTTCTTTTGTCTGTATATTATGCATAACAATTGTTAAGGTAGAAGGATATTTAGAACATTGAATCAATAGTTAATCTCTAGGAATTTTCCATTTAAGCTGGGATGATAAGCTTCTGGTGGTTCAGAGCAAGTTAAGAATTAGAAAATAAAACAGAAACCCACTTCTGGCTTTGTGTTGTTGTATGGAGGACTGAACCCAGGGCCTTCACATTGAGATACATGCCAAGCCTCTTTATTTTGATACAGTCTCACTAAATGGTCCAGGCCTCACTCAAACTTGCCACGGTTCCTTCCTCAAAATCCCAGAGTGCTGGGATTACAGGGATGCACCAGCACACCCTGCAGTCTGCCAGTTTTTGAGATCCAAAAGGTCCACTCCTACAGGAAGAACAGAAAGTCTTCCAGGAGCAAAAATGGGTTCTATAGAATAGGTGATGCAGAGGACCTCTCTCTTAATTTGGAAAAGTAACTGGTCCCCCACTCATGCAGAGAGATTAGGTGTCAGTATATCTAAAAAGAGGTCTCTGCTGCCTGCATCTCAGGAATGGTAGCATCACAGATTCCCAGATGTTGCTTGTGTTTATCTTTTGCTGTAAATCTTTTGCTGTAGACAGCCTACATGGTGGGAAGGTCTAGAGTAGAGGCCTCAAAACAGCCAAGTTAGATAAGCCTCGTCCCAGCTTGGTGAGGAGAAGGTGAAGACCTTAGGAATTCCAAGTGCTGCAGGAAGACAAGACCATCAAAGAGGACCTGGGATAATCTAGGAACTATCCACAACAAATAAGATCAGTGATCTAATGAGATGGACAACACAAGGGCTGTTTCTGGTACCCTACCTTCAAGAGCAAAACCATATTCAGATCAAAACCCTAGATTCAACAAAATGAAGTTTTCACTCCCAAGGAAAAGGAGGATTATGGGTAGAAACTGAGTTGTGGAAGAGACTTTAAACTCTTCCCCAAACACCGTGTCCTTCTCTTCCTGGGAATGCTGTCAGCCACAATCTGTAGGTTTCCCTGTGTAGTCATAGGGCTGACTTTGGGCCTATGAGCAGATGTGCTGAGTGCCACAGACAAGCCTTTAAACACCTCCAATGGGCAACTCCTGCATAATCTTCTATGGCAATCAGAGCAAGAGATGTGTTGGATAATTTTGAAGGCTATCTATTGTACAGGAGGCAGAGCCCACTCCTTCACTCTGGGTTTCTGAATCTTTCTAGGAATGATCTTTCTCTCTATCTGCCTTGAGAGTTGAATGGAAAATAAACTATCCTATTGAGGCAGGACATGTTTGGTCTGCTTCCATAGCTGCAACCACTCAAACCAAATCAGATGCAGAGAAAAAGTTATTCTTGGATTGGCCGAATAGCTCAGTGGATTAAAGTGTCTGCAAGCAGGCCCAGGGACTGGGGCTTTGATGCATGTCATCCCTGCCCCCGGGGCGTGCTGAGACTGATGGAGACTGGGCGTGATGTCCCACCCTTGTAATCCCAGCTCTTGGGAAGCTGTAAACAGGCAAATCACTGTGAGTCCAATCTAGTAGACCCTGAACCATGTAGACCCTTCCCTAAAAATTCAAAAAAAAAAAAAAAAAAAAAAAAAACCAAATTATTCTTGTACATCTGGGGTTATAACTTGAAACTTATACCCAGCAGAGACATCCATCTTCTTGGGAGATTTATAGGAAATTATGAAAGAAGAAAGCAACAAAAATCCTTGTTTACCCCCACTGTGGCTGTTACAATGCTGCGTGACTATTCTGTGGTCTCAGGCGTCTACAGCAACTATATGTTCTTGTGCAACAATGCTCCAGGCTCTGCATGTATCAGAAGGAATTGTCATGTTAGTGGTACAGTGATGGCAAACCTTTCAGAGCTTTCAGTGGTACAAAACAGCCTGCTGTAGTGCCATAGGTTTGCCACCACTGGTCTGCATATCCAGCACAGCACTTGAAATTCCCATAGAAGGGCTGGGGAGATAGCTCAGTAGAATAAGCATTCACCTGGCACCACAAAAAAAAAAAAAAAAAAAAAAGAATGAAAGAAAGAAATTCTCAGAGCGAGGATGGTGCAGGATGAGAATGTGAAAACAAGAGTCACAATGCAGGAAGCTGAGGTCAGATGGAGCCCTCTCTCCTGATGGGAGAAAAGGAACTGCCCAATGATTGTGGTGCACTTATTTATACAATTAGCAAAAGGTTGATGACAGGTGGAACCTCTCTCCTAACAGGAGAAAAGACCTGCCTGACAACTGTTTGTCTGGCTTGTCTCAGGGGCTCTGTGTTTTCAGGCTGGCCTTGTTTGAGTCCTGAATGTGTGATCAATCTCCAGCTCAGCCACTCCCCACACTGGTCTAGAGAGTTAACCATTCCTGGGCCTTCCCATGGTGCTACAAGACTTAGCCAGTCTTCTTTCTTCTCAGCCTCAGCTCCTGGACTCCCTGACCCCAACCTATATTCCACTCTCACACATACAACTGGTATTTACCACTGTGTATACATAAAAATCCAAAACAACAACAACAAAAAGAAATTGCCTTCTTGCCCTCTGAGACATCATTGATTTAATTGCTATAATGAAACATAATGTATTCAACATGTTTACCCTTATCAGGGTAAAATTTGAGCCAGTCAGAGTCCTCAGCTATAATGTTCCTCTTGCTTTGAGATACCAGGGCTTCATGCACCATTTCATAGTTTGGGTCTAGGCCTTTGGCCTAAGTATCAACCCATTTGTAAGCCAACTGCAGGTTTTGCCACAAGTCACTTAGGCCTAGGAAAGGCCCTCAATTCATTGTTATGTCAACTTATTAACATCAACCACAGCCTGCTCTGCACCACATCAACCTGGTCCTCCCACCTCCCCCTACTATGTTTCCGAGAATGAGGTCATGGGTTCTTTTAGATCCAGTTCTGTAGGGTATACATTTCCTGAGGCCTTCCTAAATATGTTCCATGACTGAAGCCAGCAGTTTATAGTAATTACATCCTCTGTCTACACTAGTATTTGAAGTACAAACCAACCCATCTACCCGCATTCTTCACGATTTATTCTTGTTTTATTTTTTCCTTCTTCCTTGCTTCCTCTCTTCCTCCTTGCTCTTCCTCTTGTTTGTTTTCTTTACTCTGTTATCTCTGTGTCCCTACATGTGTTCTTGCTCAGCTCTCCAGAACTGCACCGCTGCATTCAATAGAATTTCCCTTGTGCTCAAACAGAACAGGTAATTTTTCAATCCTCCCCATGGATCCTGAGGTCTGCTTAGCTAGCTATGGCTTTTGGGCAGCTTTCCCATCAAGAGACTCCTGAAGATTCATGCAACGCACAGGATGTGAAAGAGAAGCAGCACTCCCTTTACAGCCTGCATCCCATACATTTTCACCCTTGGTGGTATCTTCTGCCAGTTATCTTGCCTGCCTCTTTCCACTGCCATTTCTTTGCATTTCCATGAGCACAGATGTTCATACACATCGATGTTACTGTGTTTTGTTTTGTTTTCCCTGCTTACCACTAAACCGTGAAAATCTTTCCCTCATTGGTACTAGAGATTTTCTACCCAATATCCTTTGTTCCAGTTGTGAATAATCTCCCTCTATCTAGTATTTTTCTGGGCTACAAGATCCATTCCTAGTTCCTCAGACTTCCCTTTGCTTCCCCCCTGCAACAACTCATGGGATTGCAACACTAGCCGTACACCTGTGAACCCTTTGTGTTGTTGTTGTTGTTGCTGGTAAATAAAACCTGCATGGGATAAGCTCCTGCAAAGGAAGATTTTGTTCCACATACATTTTATTTCTAACCTCAGAACACTTTATGACACTCATTGTTACCATGTATAGTGATTGTAGCTTATCCACTTAGAAGTCTGACAAAGGCTTATTATTAATATGTCACTCTAGGTGGGGAAGAGGATGGGAGGAAGGTAGTTTTAGGATCAGAATCTCTTTTAAATTAGTAGCACATGGAGTTTCTGCCTTTTGTGCATTTGTAAAAATTTTTAACCAAGTGCACAAATGCTCAGTGTACACCGGAGTGTGCAGTTTCATAAACAGTATATGCATGTAAGGTACCAGTGCGGACCATTTCTAGCACCACAGAAGATTTTGGCCCATTTTTATGTTTGTCTGTTACGCAGCTGTAATGGTTCTTTTTTTTTTCTTTTTCTTTTTTAGGGTTCTTTAATGAAATAGAAATTAATCCTCTGTTAAATGTTGCAAATACTTTTCATGTATTTTAACATGGTGCAAGCTGTTCTTTCACAAAGAGATTTTTAAGTCTTTTTTTTTTTTTTTTTTTTTTTTTTTTTTTTTTTTTTTTTTTTTTTTTTTTTTTTTTTTTTTTTTTTTTTTTTTTTTTTTT
>PVKA01012470.1:0-42507 GCA_004027165.1 Ctenomys sociabilis
TGGGATAATTTCTGTTTTCTTGCATATACTTAAGCATGACCTATGGACTAGTATGTTGTCTATTTTAGAAAATGACCTATGTGCAGCTGAAAAAAATGTGTATTCAAATGTGGTAGTGTGGAACACTCTGTATATGTCCAGCAGGTCCATTTGTTCCAAGCTCTGGTTCAGTTCTGCTACTTCCTTGCTAATTTTTTGTCAGGTGGACCTATGCTTTTGAGATAAGTGGGTATTAAGGTCTCCTGTTAAGATTGTGGTCTTAGATATTAGGTTTTTCATGTCTATTAAGATTTGTCTTACATAGTTAGGTGTTCTTGTGTTTGGTGCATAGATATTTATGAGTGTTACCTCTTCCTCTTGAATTTTTCCCCTGACTAATATATAGTGACCTTCTTTGTGTCATTTGATCCTTCTTGGTTTGAAGTTGAGACTGTTTGAGAACAGCATTGCTACTTCTGCTTTTTTCTGAGGTTCTGGGCCATGTAGCATTGTTTTCCATCCTTTGACTTTAAGCCTATGAATGTCTTTCTGATTTAGTTGTGTTTCTTGTATACAGCATATTGTTGGGTTTTGTTTTCCAATCCACTGGGCCAGTCTATTTCTCTTAATTGGTGAATTGAGTCCATTTACATTGGTGGTTATAATTGAAATGTGTTGACATGATTGTCATGTAATTTGCCTGCTGTTGTTTACTCCTTTTTGTACTGTGTTTAATTGTTTACCCTGTTTAGTCTGTTCCTTCCGTTCTCCTTCATTGAGTTATGGTCACTGTGGTCCCTCTCTAGAACATCTTTCAGTAGTCTGTGAAGGAATGGCTTTGTCCTCATGAAATTCTTTAATTGTTCTTTGTCTTAGAAGTATTTCACTTCTCCATCAAATTTGAAAGTGAGGTTTGCAGGGTATAGTAGTCTGGTTTGGAATTTTTTTTCATACAGGACTTGAAGAACTCTCCTCCATGCTCTCCTTGCCTTCATGGTTTGTGTAGAGAAATCGGCTATAATTCTGATGGTTTTTCCTTTGAATGTGATCTGCTTTTTTTCTCTAGCAGGTTTCAGCATATTATTTTTGTGTTGTATTTCTGGGCTCTTGTCTATTATATGTGTGTTTTTAATTGGGTTGAAGTTATTTGGTATTCTGTATGCTTTGGTTACCTGAATGTTGGATTGTTTCCTCATATTTGGGAAGTTTTCTGCTATTACTTCTGCCCATATTCTTTTTATATCATTTGTATTGCCTCCTTCATTCTCACTGATGCCTATTAGTCTCACATTGTTCATCTTGGCATCATTTGCAGGTGATGCATTATTTTTTCCTGTATTCTTGTTTTTACGAGATCCTTTTTCACCTTTTTACTAGTTGTACCAGCATCTTCAAGATTTGAAAGTCTGTCTTCACTTTCCCTCAAATGGTTTTGTACACTCATGATTGAGATTTTGAATTCTTCTATATCTGTTTGACTCTGCTTCATGTGATGTATTTCTTTCCTGTATTGCTCATTCAAGGAATCTGTCGTATTTCTAATCTCCTCTATTTCTTTTTATTAATGTCTTCTTACAGGTAGCTATCAATTGCTTTATTGCAGAGTTTTTTTCCAAATTGGTTTTTCCTTATATTTCCAGAATTAATTCTCTACTTCAGATGCTATGATTTCAAAGATTTCTTTTTTTATTTCAGAAATTATTTTTGCTCCGAGTTCTGCTTTTCTTTTCTGCTGTTGTTTCTTAGTTTGCAACACTGTTGATTCATGTTTCAGCTGGAATAGTTTTCTTTGCCCTTGTTCTGGGTGAGCATTGTGTTTCCTCCATACATTTTTGGATTTGATTCATTACTTCAGATGCTATGTATTCAAAAATTTCTTTTTTTATTTCAGGCGTTTTTCTGGTCTGAATTCCTCTATACCTTTCTGCTGTTGTTTCTTTGTTTCTGCCTGTGTTAATTCATTCATTTTAGCTGAGCTAGTGTCCTCTGTACTTTTTGATATGTTTGATGCCTGAGGTTGCATTTTGCTCCTTGACTTTGTCATTTTGTAAAGCACTGACCTGTGACATTTAGTTTAGAGCTTTGGTGCAGTTACAACTTTAGTATATAATGAGATGTGGGTGCCAGTCTATTAAGTTTGAGATTATTCAGTTATGCCTTGCCTGGATCTAGCTGTTGTGTTCAGTTCCTTTTGCACACCTGTTGTGTGCAGCTCTTCTGGCACAAGTATGAGCCTGTGGTTTCCCTCTGTTGTGCCTCTGGCCCAGGGAGCACCGGGGAGCACAGAAGCTCTCCCACACAATCACTGGGCTCTGCTGGGTTTGATCAGGGGCCAGAAGAGTCACAAAATTTCGCACTTGCTCAGCGTGCTTGGGAGCAGGGGCTCTAGGGAGTTGTAGGGTGGAATATATTTTTCTCATGTTTTATTTATTTATATATTTTCTACCCAATCGTATTTTGTAACTGAGACTTGTGGTGATCCTCCTGTTTCAGCCTCCTCAGTGCTGGGATTGCAGATGTGCAACCAGTTTCAGTGGGCCAGCACAGGGTGCCTGGGGTTCTGGGCTAGCATGTTGTACAGTACCAGGTTTCAAGCCCAGGTCCTTCCACTTACCAGGCAGGTGCTTAGACTGCTGAGCTATCTCCCCAATCCAATTCAGTGATTTAAAAAGTATAGGATATATTGTTATTAACTATAATCTCCATGGCATATGATAGATTATTTGAATTTATTACTTTTATTTAACTGATGAACTTTTTTTGAGACAGGCTCTTACTAGTTAGGTCAAGCTGGCTTTAAGCTCACTATGAAGCTGAGGTGGCTAAAAATCATGGCTATCCTTTCTCAGTGTCTTGGTTACTCTTCTTTCTTTGCTGAGACAAAATACCTGGCACTTAAAACTAAGGAAGGAATGGTTTATTTTGCTCTCAGTTTGTGGAGGTTTCAGTCTGTAATCAGCGGGCTCCAAGGCACACAGGCACATTGCACAGGGACAGAAGGTGGCAGAAACCCCAAAAGTAACAGTAGCAAAAGCAAGCGTTTTTTTTTCTTCCTTCTATTGTGTGCCAGCTATCCACCCACATCATCTCTTTGCCCTCCTTTCCCACAAGCTCAGGATGTTTACAAAGTAAGGATTCTGGCTCCCTGCTGAGTGGCTCAGTTAACCTTAGTACAGCAGCTGTACTAATTTATGTGGATGATGACAAGGTCTCTTGCCAGCTGGAGCAGTAGCCAGGCTTTCCCCTTTCTTGGATGTAGGTGTTAAGTGCCTGGATCACTGCTGTATACCCTGAATCCAATACCAGGGAACAAATTTTCTATGCTGTTGCCATTCTGGAAGATGGTGAAGCTGACACCATTCTGGAACATGGTACACAGTGGCTTTCTTCTTAATTTCAATTTTGCAGTTTTGAATGTTTTATTTATTTATTTTTCTAATGTTTTACTCATTTATGTATTTTCTACCCAGTCGTATTTTGTAACTGAGACTTTTGGTGATCCTCTGTTTCAGCCTTCTCAGCTCTGGGATTACAGACGTGCAACCAGTTGTGATGCTTTCAGGCCATTTTTTATATTCTCTTGTTTCTTCTCAGTAATCAACATTTCCTTTGCTCTGTCTTTGCAGTCCACAGGTATATTGGAGCTTCCTTGCTGGCTAAACTCACAATGTTTTAAATCATCTTGCTGAGTGCTTCACTCTTGATTTTCAACATAAATCTAGTTAAAAGTTGTCAATAATAGCTGTGTCACTACCCTAACATTCGATTGCATTGAAATATCTTCCACCAGGTTAATTAATTTGCCACCCTTAATCTCAGTCTCAAGTAAAGTCTCTGGACATGAGAAAAATGTACATTATGCCAAGCCATAGCATATATCACCTGGAGTCCAGAATCAAATACAGTCCTTCTTTCCTGCAGAAATCTCTTGAGCCTAGTCTTTATGGGCAGGATTTCTATCAGTCTTCTGGTGTTCTGAGCTCTGACCAGAATCTTCCATGGAGCTGCCTGGGGTGCTCTGGCTCTACTCTTTCTTGCAACATCTCCAAAGCTTTCCAAACTCTTCCCACAAGCCATTCCCAAAGGCTTTTGATCCAGTGGTCAGGTATAGTCGCAGCAATGAACCCACTTCTGGTACCAAATTCTATCTCAGTTAATTTTCTCTCATTGCTGTGACAAAATACCTGACACCCCAAATTAATCAAGGAATGCTATATTTATCTCAGTTTGTGGCAAATTCAGCTCATACTTAGCTGGCTTCATGGCAGGCTGGCATGGTATAAGGGCAACAGTTCAAGGTAGCAGAAGACAGCGAAAGCATTAAGAGCAAAAGGAAGGAATGTAAGCCTCTTTTCCTCCCTTCTGTGGTCTGTTAGCTATCTGCCTATACTACCTCTTTCACCTCCTTGCCTACCTCTTTTACAAGCTCAGGATGTTTGAAAAGGAACGACACTGGCTCTCTGCTGAGTGGCTTAATTAAATTTATAAACTTCTCAACTTGACAAAATATACCAACCATTACACTCAGCCTCTCAAGTGCTGGGATTACAGGCAAGTGCCACCATCCCCAGCCTAAATGATAAACACTTAAAGTCATTTATTTCCTTAATTAATAAATATATTAGTCATTTTCCTGGAACAAATGTTAGATTCTTACAACTTAAAGATTTATTTTGGCTCCCAGTTTTCTGAGGTTTTAGTCCATGGTTGGCTAACTCCAAGAGAGAAATGGCACGGCAGAGGACTGGCACAATGGAAGAAAGCTGCTTGGCCTGTGGCATCCAGGAAGCAAGAACAAAAGGGAGGAGTCAGGAACAAAAATGTACCATCCCAATCATGTCCTCAGTGATCCACCTCTGAGTGATCCAACCACTCCTCCCCTCCAAATACATGAGACTTTGGGGGCACATTTCAGGTCTAAACCATAACAACAAATAAAAATTGTGTGGCATTATGGTATCCATGAAAATTGTTTGAAATATATATACACACTGTGGAATGGCTAACTCACGTGAGTTAACATATGCCTTATTAAGGTTAAAAAATCTGTTGGTCCACATGGGGTTACATGAGCACTCTGGCACACTGCTAGCCATCATACCCCTTAACAAAACATGCTGAGAGTGTTGTAGAGAAGGGGAAAGGGCTAATCTGGCACTGTGGGTGGATTTTCGTATTTTCTGTAAGACTGCTACTTATCTGATTAGTGACTGATTTTGCCTAAGTGTCATTTGGTAACCCCTGGAAATGAAGCAGTTATGATTTTTATCCCCTCTTCTCTCAGAGAACTCAAGAAACTCCTCTGAGCTACAGGATTTTAACTGTATTATGCTTAAATATTGATGAATTATGTAAGCAACAAGTACCTAGCCTCCACTCCCCCTCCAAAATCTGCAGTCAAATCACTTTTAAGGCTCATCTCTAGTGAATTTTCAACGACCATCTGAAAGGATTGTTAGTCATCTTAATCATATGAATTAATCATGTGTCCAGCCTGCTGGACAATATTGCAATCAAAACAACAAAGACTAAACTGTTCCAGTCAGAACAGGAATGTATGAACATAGTTTAACTCAGAAATATTGCAGCTGCAGCCAACAAACTTCCAATCAAAAGGGGTTTAGCAGCAGTATCTAAAATGTTTTTGGCTGTTAAGAGTGCTTTTGTTACTGAAGGGATGTCAGCAGTGTAATTTCAGCTCAAACAAGGGACAGAATTGCAGTAATTATGGACATTTTGTGACCAGCACACTTCAAGCCAAATGATACAGTTGAAGTTGTATCTTTTTGAACCAAACGAATTCTGCCTTATAGATCAGCTTTGGAGGCATGTAATTGGTATTAATAAGACATTACCAGGGTATCATTTCCTTTGATGATAATTTGTTCTCCCCATAAAAGTGAGTTATTAGAACAATTAGAAATTATATCATAGTCTGCCATCTAGACATGATTCATTATTTTCAATGTTTTTGAAAATATGCTTTCTCCCTTTTCTCTCCCAATCTGTTTTAAATTATATGGCAGCCAAAAACTACCCTTTTTTTCCTTTTGAAGATTTTATAACAACTTACTTTTCACAATGACTGTGCAACTTTAGAATGTTGTGTTCTTATTGTGAACTCAATTGTAGAACTTAATAGAAAAGAAGAAAAATAATTGTCTATTCCATGCCAGGCATGGTGCAGGTATCTTAAAATCATGTAATCCCAGGTTAGCGGTGAATCAGCACTGGAAAACGTATATTGCTTATTCATTGTTAGAAATGAGACAGCTGGGTCATGGAGCCATAAATGCTGAAGGTCACATAGTTGACCAAGTTGGGACACAGGTTATCAAACTTTGAATTCCAGAGTCCATCTTTTAGGACTTCCCTCTGTCCCTGATCAACCTGTAGGGGCCATGAGGCTATGCCCTTATGTGTTGGCCTAGTCAGCAGGGAAATCTGTTTTCCTGGGAGAGGAGAAATAGAAGGGCACTGGTAAGCAGAAGGCTGTGTGTCCTGGAGTTTCACAGGGAGCATTCAGTTCTTCACAGGTGCAGTCTGTCTGCCATGTGCCACCTGCACACTCTAAAACAGGAAGGCCTTTGAATGAGAGTCTTCCTAGGGAGTGCACATTGTGTGGTTCCAATTGCACAGGAAAGGAAAACTTGACTATTCAGCTCACTACCAGGCAGTTGTAGCCTCGGCAGGAAATTAAAAATCCATGAAAAATAAAACTAAGCCCCAACACTTGTTCACTTAAAGATCACTGTTACAATTCTTTTTTTTTTGAGTGGGACAGTTCTCACCCCTCATTTTTATGGAGCTGGTTGCCTGCTCTGGCTGGACACCTGTCTCTGGGGATTCAGGTCAGCTCAGGGGCTTCACTCCCTATGAGAGAGCTACGACTGCCTGCAGTCTCCACATGCACTGGGTTCTATAACCCTGAGTCTTAGGTCCAAGGAAGAGCTCTTATCTTTCCACAACCAGATTTCTAGTGAAATGATGCATGCCGTTAACCCGAGAAAAAGTGAGCTTTGTAGTGAAGAGAAATGAGAGCCTGTACAGACTCAGCTGGGCACCCCAACATCATGTGGGGGAGGGCAGATCCTTGAAAGGGTAGCTTAGCAGCAGTTGGCCTCCCTACAGCCTGACCTCAGAGTCTGTGCAGCTGCCAGGATGGATGTGAAGTAACCGAATTTGTGTGAGAAACATGCCCTCAGCAGATTGAGGAGGACAGATTAAGCATAGAAACAAGTTTGTAAGCTACTGCTGCATTACAAATTGAGAGAAGCAAATAATTTGGAGACATTTTGGAGGAAGAATCTAGAGTCTTTAATATGACTTTTGGTGGCTTCTCTTGCTGCCCACTCCATGCCTCCTTCCCTGCTTTGTCTTTGCTCAGCTTGCTACTCTGTCCTGTCCTCCTCAGGGTCTTGGGTACACTCTGTCACCTCAGGTGAATTCTCCATCTTCTTGCACATCTCGGTTGCCACCTTCCAGCTCTCTCTGATAGCACAGCCTGGCCTCACTTTGCATCCTGCCCCATTCTTTTACATCATTTCATGCAGCAGTGTTCATGTGCATTGCCACGGACTTTTTCCATCTTCCACTTAGAAGATGAATTCACTGAGGGGTCTGTGGTCACAGATTCCTCATCTGCTGCAGCCTCTGAGTCTTGTACAGGGTGGGTGTACAGCATGTCACACACACACACACACACACACACACACACACACACACACACACACACAATGCAGAATGAAACTAATGACACCCAGCAGCATACAACTGTGCAGTACTGGTGGCTCTGGGACATCCAAGTAACAACATCTATTGAGAGATTGGATTCTTGAGAGTGGAGCATACAGAGAATCTGAGACTAAAGGCAGAGACTGAGACATTCCATTTCCCTCATTAGCATTATCTGAAGACGGTGCAGTTATAGTGCTGGGTGAGTGAGGGTATCTTCTGACTCTAGGAAGCTACTTTTTTATGTGTTTGGTACAGGATCTCACTACCCAGCTCAGGCTCATAGTGATCCTCCTGTTTTCAGCCTCCCCAGCACTGGGATTCCAGGGTGTGCCACCATGCCTGGACTCCTTGGCCAGCTCAGTGCAACTGGGGGTGGGGCTGGCAGGGCATATGGTACTGGGGATCTAACACAGGTCCCTGTGCTTGCCTAAGGGGGTGCTTACTCCATTTAGTAAGCTATTTAAACTCTTTAACTTTCAATCTCCTTTTGGCCAGTCAGAGCTAGCAACATCACTTGAGGCCATTGTGATTATTAATCATCTTGTAAGACTGAAGTCTAGTAGAAACAGCCTAATATCTAGTACATAGTAGACAAATAATAAACAATGGTCTCGTAGGACATGCCTACCAGGAACTTAGCCTAATATCTAGCTCATAGTAGACAAATAATAAATAATGGCTGAAAGAAGAGGGAAAAAGCAGAACCCAGAGGAATTATTCAATATATGTATGGGGAGAGTACAAGAAAAGCAATAAGAAGAAGGAGGATGGCTAGCAGAAAGTTAGTTGCTTTACTTAATAGTAATTTGGAAAGTGCAACTTAATTCTAAAGATATATTTGATATTTTTGTAAATAATAACTTTAAGCGGAACTTAAGTAGATTAAGTATTATTTACTCGAGCTGGGTGTGGTGGTGCATGCCTGTAATCCCAGCACTAGGGAGGCTGAGGCAGGAGGATTGTTGTGAGTTCGAGACCAGCCTGAGCTACAAAGTGAGCTTAAGGCCAGCCTGAACTGCACAGTGAGACCCTGTCTCAAAAAAGACAAAAAAAAAAAGAAAAGTATTATTTACTGTCTGGTATTTGTTATATTTCAAATAAATAAGAGTAAAGAAATATTTTGATGGACTTGTAATTTTAAAAATTGCCTTTACCATACACATTAAAATATACTGTGAATCTTTAAATAAAAAGTACTATCATAAAATACACATTGCCATTAACCCCCCAAACAGTCCCTTGACCATAATTATCCTGTCCTTTGTGCTACTTTCTGAAGCAGTTCTTAGAAGTCCTTTTTGTGACTGTCTTATAAGTGTGATAAAAATACAGTGAATGCTACTGCTGAGTGCTGGCCAGTGGAAAGGCCGGCTTGTAAAAACATTACAGTGCATCCTCACTGGCCTGTTCACCAGACCTGGCACCATGTGGCTTCTGGTTCTTCCCTAAAGTAAAAATAACCAAGAAAATTATGCTTTGAAAGGTACTCTTTGGATAGATTCAGAACATCAAGGAAGCCATGACAGTGCAGCTTACAGACAGAAAGGAGGACTGCAGAACGGCCACAGCAGGGTGCAACAACAAGGGGCTAAATATGTTTAAAAGAGGTACAGCGGTGGCAGGGGAGGGTGTGAGGCTGTTGTGAAGAGAATTAATGGCAAAGTGGCATCATTATAATTTTTTTTTTGAGACAGGATTACTTTCTGTAATCCAGGCTAACTGAACTCGTGGCAATCCTCCTGCCCCAAGCTCCTGAGTGTTAGGATCACAGGTGTGTGCCACCATGATTGGCTCCATCTCCACATTTCTGTATCTATTTAATGTATTTGGTACACAGTGGAGACTCATAGTGATCATCCTGTTTTCAGTCTCCCCAGTGCTGGGATTACAGGCAAGCACCACCATGCTTAGTCTTGGTTAGCGGTTCAGCATGCCCAGGGGTGGGCTGGCGTGGCATGTGGTACCCAGAATCAAACTGAATCCCTTTGCTTGCTTAAGCATGTGCTTAGTCCACTGAGCTACCTCTCCAGCCCTCTGTAATAAAATTTTAAAATGTAAGCAGTCATTGTAGTTTTTAGTCATACCTTATATAGCATGTCATATTATAAGTGCTATTTGTTCAGAGCTTCTCTTTATTCTCTATTTGCTTATTTTGTATCATAAGTGGGAATAGTAAATTTTAAATAATTATTAGTACATGTTTACAATACATATTGATTATATTTGCTATGGGAAATTGGCACATGTATATAACACATCTCAATTATTTTTTTCCCTCTTTTCCCATCTTTAGCCTCCCCAACTTCTCATCTATAAATTCTGTCAAGGTTAGATACGCTTAATTTAATTAAAAATTAGCTTCTGTGGAAGAGGAATTTGAGAGTTAACTTCTATTACTAAAAGCTTAAACGATAAAAAAAATTGTCTTAGAAATTTTATCAGGTTGAAATTTATTTTCACAATTAATGATTTGCTCAGGATGTGATTTAGAGTTTCCTTGACACATAGGTAACAACTATGAGTGGCAGGGACAAATGGTCTGGAAATGCCATCATCCATCTGTGTGATTTTAAATCAATGGATTGTGAAATTCTTCTGTCAGAAAAATTGATTGTGACTCTTTAAGCCTACTGTAAAATTATTTCTGCCATCCATATATTAAAAATATTCACTCCATCATGTAGTAGTTTTCATAGTAGCCTTGCCCATTTAACCTTGACTGTCAGGCAACAATTATGTATGACATCACATGGCGGAAGTGGCAGTGCGGTGAGGCAGAAATGTGGGCATCTTACGCTAATGAAGAAAGTCTAATACTCATCAATGAGAGAACAATTAAAAGAATAACAAGAGACCAATCTGTATCCACTTAATTAGAGAAGAATAATAGAAAATACCTGGTATTGTTAGATCAGAGGTTAGTGGTCTTGTTCACAGTGGGTGGCAGTATAATGGGGCAATTTCTGCTTAGAGGAATTTGGCCAGATTCATAGAAAGATTTAATGCTTTGATGCCCTAATAACATGTTCATAATTCATCCACAGAAACTACTGAAAACATTTCCCTGAATATGTGTACAGAAATAATCCCTATATGTGTCAAGAATAATAGTGAAAATGTGGTTGCCACTAGTAGCCCAGCAATAGGGGAATCACTAAATGCATATATCCATAAGAGGAAATTCTTTATGGCTCTTAAAAAGTCACATTGCAAAAAATTTGAATATTAAATAAAAACAAAGAGTAGTTCTAAGTGCAAAAAGCAGAGAACAACATAGTTTTTGAACACATATACTGCAAACATTCATGTAAACATCTGTGAGGCCTTTTGGGTTATAGCAATCAACTATTTCTCGTTGCAGTTTTGCTGTGCTCCTTTTGGTTGGGGCAGAGGTTTCCCAGCAGGTGGCTGGGGTCCCTTGCAGGACAGTGTTGACTTGAGGACCTGGCTAGACTAGCCGTGCTAATGGAATCATTAAGCCCAGATCCAGGCCTTCTGCTCTCCCTTACACAGCCTTTCTACATGGATGTTAGGCTTCCTACCAGAAGGGTGGCCTGGGGTAGGCAGAGTTCTTCCATAGTACATGGTTTTCCCTTGAGAGAAGACAGAGCCTCCCAGGTCTCCTAGGCCACAGCAAAGCTCAGGTAACATCACTCATGCCATATACACTGATAAAGATGAGTCACCAGGATAGAGATTTTTATATGTACTGTGGTCATTAATCCCCTTATATATCAGCTTTATCAGGTTAAGAAATGCCTATTAGACTAGATATGCTCATGGGTGTGTCTGGATGGGTCATGGGAAAAGCCCTTGGGTGCTGTACAGGAACGCTGCCCCCTTCCCTTCTGGCATTGTTTCTCTGCTGTGCTTCTCAACCACCATGAACTAAGCTCTTGATACTCCAAGGCCTTGTGCCATTATGTTTCTGCCTTGGAGCTAGCCTATTATGGATTAGAATTATGAGCATATAGAACCCCTCTTCCTAAGATTTAGGTGTTGGGTCTTGCATCTCAGCAATGAGAAAGTGGTCACTACCTGTGCTCCCTGTTTCCCTCAGATTATTTACGCTGAACATCTACTTTATAGTTAACATAGAGAAAACAAGACAAATCCTGACTTTCATTATACCAAATTATAATTGCATAGAATAGGGTGTTATGATAGGATCTGTATTCCAACTTTATTATTTACTGTACAACTGGAATATGGTTATTTATAGTTGCTAGACCATAGTTACTTCATGTATTGAATAGGAATAATAGTAAGACCTCCATGAGGACTAAGTAGACAATATGAGATGTGAAGCAATGTACTGAGGAAACATTACTTAGTTTTGTTCTTCAGCTTGAGGTTTTCTAGGAGCTTCAATCTATGTATTGGTTTGTATTTAGCTGTCCCCCCAAAGCCTCAAGCAGTCATAGGGCAGCTTCTGGAGTTTGTGATTGATTATTGTGGGTGTAGATGCTGCATTTCCCCTGGGGCAGATAATTTGCATTACAGTGTAAGGAGGGATGGAGGCCAGGGAGCTGCCTGAGCTGCTGCCACTCCCTTTGCTCTCTGGTCTTTGCCTCCACCATGAAAGGTTGCTCTCTGCACGTGCTGCTCTGCCTTAGAGCCAGATGACTGTGGACTGAAACCTCCTGTAATTGTGACCAAAATAAGCCTTTCCTTCCTTCATTTTGAGTGTTGAGTATTTGTCCCGGCAACGAGAGAAGAGTGACTGAGACAGCTCCTTCCTCATTGCCCCTGACACAATTTGAAAGAAGGGAGATTTGTGTGATTCATAGTTTTGAGGGCTCAGTTCATGCCCAGCTGATTCTAAGGCACAAAGTTGCAGAAGACTTGCAGATGAAAGCTGCTTGTGGTGGCTGGAAGTAGAACACAGGGGAAGAACCAGGGAGGAAGGGGCCGGGCCAGATGTGCTCCCTACGATTATGATTGCAGGACCCATGTCCTCTCACCAAGCTCCTCTTCCTCCTCTAGAACATTTCCCTATTGTGCCTTCACAATGTAGTCACCACTCCAGGGACCTAGAAATCCAGTCACACTGACAGTTATAATTAACAGTGATGATATGAAACTGGCCTGGCATCCTTTACTTCATATTTTCAGTTATTTTGAACTTTGTGATATTGTATATTATTTACTGAGGAAATTATATTACTAATCTAAACTTGGCAGGTTTATTTTTTCAAACAGGAAAAAAAAATTCTTTCATCATGAAATATTTCTCCATTGTGGAAAAATTCTTCAATCTCTTTCACTAAGTGCTATTTGCTATACTCTAGACCTGTCCAAAGAATGAGGATTTTTTTCTGTATGGATCCTAAATATAGAGTGCTGGGCTAACTAGGATATGGGGTGACTTGCACAGTTAGTCTGGTGAAGGAACACAGGATGGTCTGGTATGATCTAAGTTTTTTATTTTAGCTCCACAGCTAAGAGGTTATAAAGGTTTTGCAACAAAACACTGAAAGCAGCTTTAAAAACATCACTTTTTCCTGTTTAGTTTTGGAATATTTAAGGTGTGAAATACAAGGTGAAGGTGGTTTCCTTTTTAAAATTTAATACATGAATATAGCATATTTTACTCCTATCCACTTCCACATGCCCCTCCTTTACAGTCCCTTTGCTTACCTTTGATTCTTTCCTCTAGTTTGATTATAGTCTCCCATCTACTTTCATGCCATGTTTTTTAAAAAATATATTCCACTTATTAAAGAGAATATATAACACTGTATTTTTTATCTTTCTGAGCCTGGCTGACTTCGCTTACTGCGATGATTTTTAGTTCTCTCCTCTTTCCTGCAAAAGGAGTGGTTGGCTCTATGTACACTGAACAATTCTCTGCTGTGCATAGATACCACATGGCCCTCAGCCTTTCATCGTTGATGGGCATTCAGCCTGGTCCCATAACTTGTCCATTGTGAGTCACACCAGAATTAATGCACACGCAGGCATCCCTGTAGGGTACCTGTGACTTTAATTCTTTTGAGTACATTGTAAAGGATGGTGTATGGTCAGATGGCAGTTCTACTTTCAGTGTTTTGTTGGGAAACCTTTATCACGACTTCTACAGTAGGTGTACTAATTTATAAGGCCATCAGCCATGTAGAAGTGTTCCCTTTTTCTTGTCCCCTTGCCAGCATTTATTATTTTTTATATTATTGATAACCATTGTAACTGGGCTAAGATGGAATCACAATGTAGTTTTATTTGTTTTTCACTAATAGCTAGTGATGCTGAACACTTCATGGCCAATTTTATACTAAGTCCCTGACTTAGGAACATTTGAGTTACAAAGTTTCACAGATGCACTGTATTAGATTCACAGTGTATGTACTCCATAAACTCACTTTATTGGATTGCAAATGAAGGTGATTTACAGACATTTTCCTAGAACAGAAATTGTTCAGAAATTCATAACTTGTTTGTAAGTCAGGGACTCACTGTAATTCTTTTTCTGAGAAGTGCTTTTTAATCCCTTGGCAATTTATTGAGTGAGTTATTGTATTTTAGTGTTAAGCTTTTGAATTCTTTGTTTCTGGATATTAATCCTCTGTGAGAGAGTGGATGGCAAAGATTTTCTCTCATTCTGTAGTCTCAGATTATGGTGATTTCCAATTTTCCCTTCAGATCCTTCCTGGATCTGAGCAGTCTACCTCTCTCCTTTCTTTTGTTTGCCCTGCATGTTGTTGTTTTCCAGTGTCTGGATTCTGAATCTTGGAGAGGCTGATTTGTTGTTACTTAATTTGTTGTTACTTAATTTGTTGTTACTCTGCCACTTTCCTGAAAGGCCCAGATTGTGGTAATTTCTAAAAATATCTTCAGCTCTGAAATATTGAGTCTACAAGTTTAAGTTCAAGTCAAGAAGACTAGGTGAAGTGTTTAATAGCTCTAATTATTTAGAGAGAGACAGAGAGAATTAAAGGTTAATTCATACCAGGGGAACTAGTGTCAACTAATTCATGGGTTTCAGTGGAGCTTTGAACACTTAGCTCTTATTTTAAATATTACCATTGACCTGCAGGTTGACCTGTGGGAAATTAAATCCTATCTATGCTTCAACTCCTTTATGGGTCTTATAGCAATTTTTCTTCTTACTTCAAGAGGTTGTTCTGAGAGGACTATTTCTAAAGGATGATGTTCTCCAAAAGAGAAAGAGATTCGCATGGCGATATGATATTTTAGCATTAATGAAAGAAACTAAGAAAATGATAAAGCATAATCATAACAATGAATGGACTCTCATCAGCAATCTAGAACTGTGTCAACATACTACTTGGTTTTTAAAAAATCTCCAAGCCAGCTATGCCTCTCATAAATGTGACTGTTACTTTGAAAATGCACACTTTCATGGAAAGAAACATCTGGGATCACTGAAAGAATGACGTTGGAAAGGCTGCCAACAGGCTCTCTTATTTGGAATTCTGCTTATTTCACACATTGGTAATTTTTTAGATATAAGATAGAACAAAAATATTTCTCGACTTTAGCAAAACTGATTGTTTAAAAAGTATAAGATTTGAGATATAATAAAAAGATGTACTAATGATGATGGTAATGTTAAATGGAAATCAATACATCTATTTATCCATCTTTTAAGATGAAGCTTCTCAATCACAAGATTGATAAAATGAAAAAGTCAAATAATAGTAAGTTTTGGTGGTGGGTATGAAAGTGGATATATCTATTTTCCAAACAACTTATATTAAAAATATCCTTTGATATAATAATTTCAGTCCTGAGCATTTTAGTGAAACTTGTGCATGTGCATTGGGAGACTTATATTACTGTGTTTATAGTGGGATCATTTAACACTTCAAAAGTCTGGAAACAATCCACCAGTAAAAAGACTGACAAATTTGCATATGTTTTGACAGCAGTAAAAATGAGCTACAGGTAAAGGCTGCAACCAAGAGAATCTCGCAGAGTTATTTTATTAGTTTTGTAGGCCTGCCCTAGCATCAGAAATCAGGTGGCTTAAACAATGAATCAGATGCCTCAAAGTTCTGAAGGCTACAAGTCTTAAATCAAGGTGGATACCTCCTTCTGAAGGCCACAAAGGAGCGTCTGTTCAGGCCTGTCTTAGTTACTCTTTTCTCGTTTCCAGGACAAATACCTGACATCAAATTGAAGGAAAGAAAGGTTTATTAACTCACAGTTACTGGAGGTTTCAGTCCATACTCAGCTGGCTCCAAGGCAGAGAGGCATGGTGGCGGCAAAGAGCAAGAGCACACGGGAGAGGTAGCAGCAGCTCAGGTAGCTAACTCCTCTGCCCACCTTACATTGCAATGCAAATTACCTGCCAGGGACAGGTGCAGCGTCCACACCCACAATAATCAATCACAAACTCCAGACGCTGCCCTAAGACTGTATGAGGCTTTTTAAAATTTTTATTTATTTATTTATTTATATTTTTTTTTCTTTTATTTTTGTTTTATTGAAGTACAAATATCAATGAGACAGTTTTAAGATACCATGACAAGATGGATTTGATAAATTAATATATTGCAAAGTGTATTTGGAGAAGTCTTTTTTTTTTTTTTTTTTTTTTTTTTGCGGAACTGGGGTTTGAACGCAGGCCTTTGTGCTTGCCAGGGAAGCACTTATTCCACTGAGCCATCTCCCTGGTCCCTGTATGAGGCTTTGAGGGGACACTTATACACAAACCACAACAAGGCCTCTCTGGTTTCTGGATGACAGTCATCTCCTGTGTGTGTGATATCATCTTTGTACTCAGTTTGTCTTTGTGTTCAAAGATTTCCTTCTTACAAAGGACTCTAGGAATACTGGTTTAGGGTTCACCCTAAAGAGCCCATTTCAATTTGATAATTTCTGTAAATAACTTATTTCTAAATAAGTTCATATTCTGAGGTACTGGGTGTTCAGACTTTAGTATATGAATTTTGGGGCATTCAATTCAATCTATAGCAATCATTCTTTATATTTTATAATCATGTTGTAAATATCTACTTGTATTTGTCCATTAAAATGTGTATTCATGAAGAGTATATCTATAGCTTTCAAATCATTGTCAACAAATCAATGACCTTCATCAAAATTAGGAAACATTTATGGATTAAAAGCAGGATGTCTAATAGGAAGGTTATTAATGCTATAGAAGTTTCCAAGCCAAGGAAAACATTTGAATCTTAATTATATGGCTTTAAATAAGACATTTTTATCTAAATTACAATCTAGATATCTATCTATCTATAGATATAGGTATATATTGTTTACTATGGGCAGTTTTGTTAATAAATCATGTTCATCTTTAAAAATAATTATATTTAAGCTATTTCAGATATATAGTTGTCCAATTTTCTATGAAAATTCTCCTTTGGCACCAAACATTCTTTACTGTGTGTCTTTAAACATGAGAAATGTTTAAGACAATATGAGGGAAATCATAAGGTCCATAAACTTCCTATGAATTCTCCTATATAAGTGCTAGACTTTGATACTCTAACAAGAAGCAAAGCCTGGCAGCCTGGCTTTGCTGAGTGAGTCTCTCCATTTGTCTGCTACCTTTGTTTTGGTGCCTAGAGTCTCTGTTATCGTCAGGTTGGTCCCTTTCTGACCAGGTAACTGCATCTTAGCAATTCTGAAACTAGGTTTCTTTACATGGAACTTTATAATAAAAAAGGCACAAACATTTATCTAGAATGATCAAAATATTCTAAAAGAAGAGAAATGCTACATTTTACTATATATTAATTTAAACATGTTAAAAACACTGCAAGGATTCTCTTGGGATTTTGACATAAGCATTTACATTTCCTTCACTAAGGAGCTAATGAATATACTTTAAGCAGAGGGATTCAGAAAATGCTCCGTTCTTCCAAGTTGGCTTCCATCCCTGATTCTACTGCTGGCCACCTGCTAATGAAAGAGATACTTTCTGGCTGAAGGTCAAAATGAACATGGAAAAAGATTGCACATGGTTTCCTCCACCAGGTGAAGTGAAGCTCTGTGTGAAAGCACCAAATATTTCTGATAGACAGCAGCAGATGGGAATGACTATCTGAGGCACATAATTGTGTTTAAAGAATTAAAAAGCAGAATAGGTACGCTGTAGTGTTTAGTGTATAGTGACAGATATCTTCCATTGTTTAGTGAATGTCTGTGACCCAATCCTTGAGAAAAAATGAGAGCGACCTGGGTAACAGTGGGTAATCTCAGCGACACAAGCTTGGTTACTGTGGACACAAGCTCTTTCACATGCTGAAGAGTAACAGTTGTTGTAAAGTGTGGTGTCACAAGTGTGTCCATGGAACCTGTCTATATAGGTATGTAAGTACTTATTGCTAATGGCTCTCCATCACCCTTTGGAGTTTTCAGATTAAATGTAGCGGGAAAAAAGTTTCAGTGTTTTCGTAGGCCAGATTCTCTGCTGGCTCTCAGTCTTGTAGTTGAGGTTAGCTGCTGAAAAGGAGGTCAGGGACTGCTTACAGCACGTAGAACCTGGGTCAGGAGGAAAGAAGACAATGACAAATGAAGTGTACCTGTGGGACAGTGAGGGAGGCTGCATTTTTCCATGAGCATGAAGAATGGCTTCAAGGGTAAAAGTGGTAGAAAAGTTAATCCTGTGGCTTTTCTTGTTTGGGCCTAATTTTTCAGGTAGAGCAAATAATAGAGAATAGAAACCTGCAGCAAATATCTGGGAAAGCAAGAAGAAAAGACACTTTTGATTGACTTCCTATCTGGAAGCTTAACTCTTCTCTAAGTACCATAGTGATTGTGGGTCAGAAACCTGTTGTCTGGTAGGTTTTGGCCACTGGCTAAATGGACATATAGTCTTTAAACCTCATTTCAGTAATTGGTCGCTTGTAAGGAAATAGAATATCATTGATGGGATTGCCATAAATTAGGGTTAAAGCAAGTAGCATGAAATGGGGTGAATAACTGAATTACAGTTTTGGAGGAGGAGGCATGGTAGCTCTCATGGACCTGCAAGAAGGAAATAAATCATGCTCAGTTTTTGTGCTGCAGAGCTAAATGTGTGCAGTCATCATTTTTGAATGAATCTTATAATTCTAGTTTACAATATAAAAATTAAAAAGAATCAGGTCCCCAAAATTCAAAGACCTAATAAAAAATGGGCATCTGAGATGAACACACATTTCTTAGAAGAAGAAATACAAAAAGCAAACAAAAGTATTAGAAAATGTTCACCATCACTGGTCATTCAAGAAATGCAAATTAAAACAGCACTGAGATTCTGTCTCATTGCAGAAAGAATGGCTATTATCAAGAAATCAACCAAGAACAAATGCCTGCTTGGCTGTGGGGACAAAGGAACCCTTCTCCACTGCTGGTGGGAGTGTAGACTGGTACAACCACTGTGGAAATCAGTGTGGATTTCCTGAAAAATCTAGAATTAGAGGTCCAATTCAACTCAGCTAACCCTCTTCTGGGTATTGTAGGGTTCTGTTGGTCTTTTGGTAGTCCCAGGGAGAAAACCATGAAAGGATTCAGAAAATAAAGAGATAATAGCCGAGGTCAGGTCACAAGGTTGCCTAGTGACTAATTGATCAAGCTGATAGGCAAAGGCTGCCCAGAATAATACTAGGGTCATTTATTTATACCTTTGCAAAGTTGCAAGCATAGTGTTGCTTAGAGACTAATAGGCCACAATGTCTAAGCAGGATGCTTTCCTGAAGACTGAGGTAGCTTGACTGCCTTAGGCAATGAGGCTTCAGTCTGCCCTCTCACATATAATTAACTGCAAGCATCAGTGGCTCCCAACAGACATTTTCCCAGAATTAAAAACATCATACCACAGTGATACATGTGCACCTATGCTTTTTTTTGGCGGGGGCGGGGGGACCAGGGATTGAACTCAGGCCCTTGTGCTTGCCAGGGTAACGTTTATTCCCCTGAGCCATCTCCCCTGGCCCCTGTACTTATGTTTTATAGCAGCACAATTTGTTTCTTGAAAACAACTAAGGAAAGGATCATAAGGATCTGGTTATTTTTATACAGCGGTGTACTGCTCAGCTATAACTGATACGCATATAGGGAAATGGATGCAACTTTTTTTCTTCTTCAGTATGTTGCCAGTTTGAATTTTTTTATATCTTTTTAATTCATTTTAATGAGAAAAAAGATAAAATAGCAATGACACTGTTTCAAAGCAGGTTAGTAGAACAGTTACAATTAATACATTGTATACTATTGTCTTTGTAGTAATTATTTAGAGGACAAGATACAGACATATCTTGTCTAGAAAATATTAATACAAACCTTTCTTCCCAATGAACCAAGAGAAAATAGCTGCATATCTATCCTATCACACACACACATTATTTTTTTCCCAACAAAATGGTTCTTTATTTATACTTTTGCAAAGTTAGTAACACATGACATGAGACTGCCTAGTGACTAATAGTTGACCTTAACAAAACAGTATGTTTATCTCAGGACTGAGGTATCTTGTGTGTTTTATGCTCTGAGGCTTAGTCCCACTTATACACATTTGATCAATTCCCTAGCTTCTGTGGCTCCCAACATATCCCCCTTTTTGTTTTGTTTTTGTCAGAGATGGGTGTTCCATTGCAGTTAGAGAAGCTGTATTTGAAGATGTTTTTAAAGGACCGTTTCATACTTGATGAAAGTCCAAAGATTGTAGGTACTTGAATTCAGCAAAATAACCCAATATAGTCCAATAATCCACAAAAGTAGTGAATTATCAGCACAACTGGTAACTGGCAGAAGTTATTGACTTGAGCCTTTACAGCTTAGTGTATTAATATGGCTTTACTTTTTATACCTCATAATTACATTTTCTGCTGGATGGTTAAGACCAAGTTAAAGCAAAACCTATATAATTAAAAATGTAATTTTTTCTACCTGAGAAGGTCAGTCAAATATCTTCAGGATTTACCCTGGAACCATGTACTTATAGGTCTTTTGTCAGTGTCAGTCATATGGATGAGTCATGACAATTGCCTGACCAATTTGAAAGCCTGAGAGAATTGTTTTCTCTATAGGTGAGTCTCCTTAGGTACATTATGGATCACTTTTCTCTGTGGCCCTATAATCTTCTTGATCAGAAAATTTGGCACACTACTGAGTTACAGGGTGTCACAGCAGAGGTTCTCTTATGTTCTGAGTCCTCACTGACCTTGAAGGGCTAGGGCCAAAATTAGAAAATGAATGCAACTTGAGTCTGTACTTGTAAGTGAAATGAATAAGTATTGTATATGTAAACATTACATTGTCTCCTTAGCGTAAGAAGATGAAAGAGTAAATATGACCTAAAATGTACAACAGATATCATGAAATGGCAAGAAAATGCTCAAAACAAAAGAGAAACCACAGTGGGGGAAAGAAAAAGAAGGGAGGGAAAAGGAAAAATAGATAAATGCATACATATACCTATATATATGTACTTACACACACACACACACATGCACACACACACATGCACACTAGATAGTTATGCTACTCATTGTTATTGGCTCATTGAACAGAAAGGTACACACATATATTGTTTAATCAGTTTTTTCATGCCTGTCTTATAATATGAACAATTGCTTTTATTATGACAATCTATAATGTGCTAACAATCTTGTTTTGAATTTATATCATTGTTTTTATTGTTTATTTTTCTTTTCTTTAGAATAAAAAAATGAAAAAAAGTTGTGTTTTAGGCAAGAAGGCTCTTTCTCAGCTGCGAAGGACGAAAACCTAAGGATAATTGCAGGAAAAAAAAAAGAACAAATAATAGTCTTTGTTTTAAGCTGAGAAAGAAGACTAATGTTTTAAACATATGCAGTACTGAAAATCATGGTATTTTAAAATGAATCCCCGTATGATTTAATCATTGCTAATCTAGAACAGAGTAAATTCTGAAAAACTCCCTGTGCTGACTCTGCTTAGTTTAGGATTTACTACCTTTTATTATTCTTCAAGAGCAGGAAGTCTGAATAAATTACAGCTGAATTCAAGGCATCTGCCTTCTCACTTGTTTTTCTTCCTTTTCATTGCTCTGAGGAGAAAGAGGAATAAGTTATTTGGACACTTTATGTTGTAGCGAGCCTATGCTTCATTCATAGAACCTAGTGGGTGCTCAATGGACATCTTAAAATCTGGGTGGATTTCATCCTTTTGGCGAACACCACGCCTGATAGACTTTGCACTGGAGAGTGGTGTCAATAAATATTGCTGACTAACTGACTTGCACACTAAAGAATAAGTTCAATCTGCTGGCAGTTTTGGTTAAATCCCTGTTGAGAGGCAGTGTAACTGCAGCTTTATGTAAACAAGGATAAAGATTCATGGAGCAAGCCGAAGTGCTGCTGACAGAAGACAGATGTTTTTGTGCGGTGTTTTGAGGACCGCCAGGCAGCTGCACCCTCAGGGCTGCCAGCAGTTAGCTGCAAGTGACTACAGCAGCATTGTTACCTGTTTCTGAGCCTTTGGTCACAAAGGGATGTTCTGTGCTAAAGCCCAACTGGCAGGGGGTGAAGTGCTGGTTATTGCAGCAGTAACACCTATGTGTGTGTTATGATCAAATGCTTTCTGATGCAGCCTCTTGAGGGCAGGCTCTGATGAGAGAAGGGGATAGAGACAGGGCTAGGATTTAGGACAGACTCACACGCCACAGCCCCAAGCAGTTTATTCTGGGGTTGACCGTGTCCTTTGGAGCAGTGTGAACAAGACTTGGAGGCAATGGCTTAAGCTGAGAACTGCCCAGTCATATTGCCATGGGTGAAAGTGGACATGATTTGAGGTCACACTTTCTCTTTCTTTCTTTTTTTTTTTTTTTTTTTTGTGGAACTGGGGATTGAACTCAGGCCCTTGTGCTTGCCAGGGAAGAGCTTATTATACTAAACCCAGAGGCCACACCTATTCAATCTTCCTATTTTGCCAGGATGTATTCTGGTGAGTTAAGGCAGGATAGAAAAAAACACTGGTGGGGTTTTTCTGCCCACTTCCTGTGTTCTGGCTCAGGTGGGGCTTGCTGCAAACAGTTTGTCTTCAAAGAGGGGCCCCTGAGCCTCCAGCCCTGAGGATTCCTTACCCTTCCCTCCCATGATGTTCTGATGATCCCTTGATCTTAGCTATTCCATGGTATTGCTTTATTTTCTCACATCTCAATTGTCTGGCTCCTTCTACAAAAATAAAGAGGGGGTTCAGGTCCACTTTGCTGTCTCAGCTCACAATAAAGTGCTATGCCAAAGGTGCTCCTCCAAAGCACCAGCCACTCAGTTTAGTCCTGTCATCTCTTAGAATGGGCACAGGGCCTGGAAAGATGTTGGGAAGGGAGGGTCCTACTCATGTTGTCTGCTTTGTACCAACCACAGGAGTGTGTCTTTGCCTTGGTATGCCAGTAGTTGTGCTAGAAAGACAGACCTCAGAACAGTTTGGAAGAAGAGGCCATGTCTTCAACTACCCATCATCTCCACTGAGGCTGGGTCATAGGACAGCAGCCTTCCAAGTCCTGGGTTCTTATGTATGGGAATTCTTATTAAAATGTATATTTCTTTTAGTGAAAACCTCAAATATCCCTTAAATGGGTGACTGCTTTGTGAGCCAGCCCATAAGATGCCTTTTAGGAAGTGGGACAAGATGGCAAGCTGGAACTGTGTTACCTGTGGCCTCTGAGGCAAGAGGGAGGGTGTAAGTAGGTATATACAATGAACTTAGAACTAGAAGCCTCTTTGTGATGAAGTATTTGACTCTTGGTCTGAACTTAACACCCCTAAATAAGAAGAAAGGATGACTTAAGGACATTTTGCAATGAATAGTTTTTTTTTTTTTTTGCAGTTGGGAAAATGGTTCCTACTTCTTCAAAATGTCCATAAGGAAAGTTTAAAAAGCAGAGCTACACTAGATGGGAATGGTTTTGCCACCTGAGACCACCATGACAGGGCAATCTTTTCTGTGGAGCAGGATATCTTCAGGACTCCAACCTCCACCATGAGCACCTATGAGGCACCTTTTCCTTGGGACAGGAAGCCACTGTACAAGTCAGAGTCAATGTTGGTGGCTTCTAACCACAGTTTGTGAGACCTTGTTGGTATGTGGTCAGGACCAACACTACCATAAGCCAGAGAGCTTCATGTCGCAGTTTGAACACAGTTTCAAAGGCATGTTGGGATCCTTTCAATCCAGACTTTGTTAAGTTGCTGACACTCCTTAATTCAAACTAGCACAATCTATGACTCTACAATTAGCCCCTCACAAAAGAAGAGAGTCTGTAATGCTAATATTCCCCCTTGCAATGAGAGCTTTATAGAGGTGGTGGGAGGCAATAGCTTGAAATATTTATGAAGTTTCTTGATTGACTCTTTTTACATTTATTCTCAAGTGACAATTCTCACTATGTACTGAGACAGCCAGATAACTATTTAAGGAAGCACCTTATTTTTGGAAATGTTAATTTTTTTTCCTAAAAGGGTAAGAGACTTTAGCAACTGTTTTTTTTTTCCTAGAGAACTTTGTCAGCTTGATGATGACTTGACAGGAAAAAGTTTTAAACCAGGACTACAGAGTGTCATTGGATTTAGGAGTTGGAAGAGATCTTAGTTCCAACTGACTTTTCTTTTTAGTACTGAATATTAGACCCAAGGTTTTCATAATGAGGCACAGTCAACTTTTTTAAATTTTGAGACATATCTTCAACAAAGGGGCTATACAAGCTCACTGGAAGAAAGATAGCCTCTTTAACAAATGGTGCTGGAAAACATGGCTTTCTACATGCCAAAAACTAAAACTTGACCCAGCTCTATCACCATGCATTAAGTTAAAGTCAAAATGGATTAAAGATCTAAACATTAAAACAGAAACACTCAATCTCCTGGAAGAGAAAGTAAGAGGAACTCTTGAAGACATAGGGGTAGGTAAAGAGTCCATGAACAAACATATATTCGCACAGGAAGCACTTGAAAGAATCAACAACTGGGATCAACTCCTCTTAAGGAGCTTCTGCCCATCAAAAGAAATTGTCAACAGAGTGAAAAGACAACCCACAAAGTTTAAAAAAATCCTAACTAATAAGCAATCAGACAGAGGACTACTGTCTAGAATATATAAAGAACTAAGATATAACAGGGCCCTCAAATTTAAAGACCCAATTTAGAAATGGGCATCTGAGATGAATACACACTTCTCAGAGGACGAAATTAAAGAAGCGAATAAATATATGAAAAAATGCTCCACATCGCTAGCCATTCATGAAATGCAAATAAAAACAACACTGAGATAACATCCCACTCCAGAAAGAATGGCTATCATAAGGAAATCAACTAACAACAGATGTTGGAGAGGTTGTGGAGAAAAGGGAACACTTCTCCACTGCTGGTGGGAATGTAGACTGTTACAACCATTGTGGAGGTCAGTGTGGAGACTCCTCAAAAGAGACTAGAAATCCCATTCAAGCCAGCTATCCCCCTACTGGGAATTTTCCCAAAGGATCTGAAAACATTGTATCATAGCAATATATGTGTACCTATGTTTATAGCAGTGCAATGTGTGATAGCAAAATCTTGGAAACAACCAAGATGTCCATCACATGAGGAATGGTTGAAAAAGATGTGGTATTTCTATATAATGGAGTATTACTCAGCAATTAAGAATGATAAGTTTGAAGCATTTATACTGAAGTGGATGCCACTTGAACATATACGCATGAGTGAAATAAACCAGACACACATGTGTAAATATCATATAGTCTCCCTAGTAAAACAAGCCAAAAGCAGAAATACAAAAGGAAACGTACAACAACTAAAATCAATTGAGTCAGATAAGGCAAAGTGAATGGCATATGCTGCAGGATACTAATCAGCTTTTCTTCTCGATGGTTAACAACCTAAGTTCACAAATCAGAGTTGGAGAAATAGAAGAGCCACAAGGCCAGCCAACATTTTGGCTCTAGCCTTTCAAGGTCAGCGAAGACTCAGGACATAGGAGAACCTGTACTGCAACATCATGAAATTCGGGTGAGCTCCAAATTTTCTGGACAAGGAGATTATGGAGCCACAGAGGAAAGAGACTGAAGTTCTATAGTGTGCCTGGGGAGAGTCACATGAAGAGAAAACTTTCTCTCAAGCTCTCACAGAGAGCAAACTGGTCAAGCATTGGCCGTGACTCATCCACATGGATGACACAGACAAAGGATCTACAGAATAATGTACAGGACTACAAACCCTGAGGGGACTTCACTGACCACATAAGAAATATAAAGTACATGTGTTGTTATATAAGTCTTGCTCTATCTAGGTCTTAACCATCCAGCAGAAAAGTATAAAAATGAAGTACACATCGCGGGGCCATAATATTAAGCTGAGCTGTAAATGGCTATGGTCGACAACTTCTTTCAATAACTCACTATTGTGGAATGCTGGACTGTGTTGGATTGTGTTGTTGAGCTCAAGCACCTAAGTTAATTGAATGAAAATGGAGTGCCCACAAAGGAAGGGGTATAGAAGGAAAAAATCATGATGTGTGTGTATAGACAGTACAGTTGGGATAGATAACGCTGTGCTTCTACATAATTCTATGAGAGTCAAGATTTGCACTAATGGTGGTTGGACAGGATATTATGTTGGCTTCTAGTACTATGGTCATCCACCAGGAAAATAATTATTGAATTTTTGCTATAATTCATGTATAAAGAATAAGATAAGTAAACAGCTACAGTATAATATCATGTATGCACCTTGTATGATACCAAAACATTATGAAAACAGTTTGCAATGTATTAATTTATTGAATCAGTCTTGTTAAGGTGTCTTGAAACTATCTGATTGATATTTGTACTTCAATAAAATAAAAAATTAATAAAAAAAAAATTGAGACAGGGTGTTGCTAAGTCACCAAGCTATCCAGGATGGGTTCAAACTTGAGATCCTCCTTCCTCAGCCTCCCAGAAGACTGGGATTGTAGGCGTGCACCACACACTTGACCCAATGGGCATTTATTTCTACAGAAAGAAGATACACTGCAGACAGGACAGTTGGTCCATCTCAGGTCACAGAGGGCATTACTGGAAGATGGTCTCTTGGTGCCTGGTCACTGCGATTCTTGCTCCTTCCTTTTCCAGGCTGCAAACTGCATCTTCTTTTCCTATTCAGGATAGTTCTTCAGGTCATCTTAGACTGACCTGGTTCTTACTGTTTTCCCACTTGTCATTCTCCAGAATAACTATCTGTAAATATGCATGAGATGCACATTCCTAATATAAGATGGGACTGGGCAGCACCATCTGGGCAGTGTTCCAGTGTGCCTTAGAGGCCTTCAGTGAATTAGTTCTACATGTCATATCAGCCCAGGGTATAAAACCCCAAGGAAGGGCTTGCTTTCTGAGATCTCTCAGCTGTGGTACAAACAGAACCTGCGATATCAAGATTTCATCTACCCTGTCAGCTTTTCTTTGCCTTGGGAGACAGGCTGGCTATGTTCCTGAGGCTCTTGTTGCCCCTTACAACACTAGTCCATAAGTATTAAGCCCACTTCTTGTAACTTGTTGAATAGGCTATTCTCTAGATCGCCTCCTCCTTCTGATTATTTAATGTGTGTTTATTATGAGCAGAATTGTCTTAAACTGGGCATATGTGCTTTCATGGATTCTAGTAATTTGCCGCAGATAATCATGAAGATACCATACTGTGTGAAGTAGTCAGATGTTTTTAGATATACACTCTTCAGGGGGAAAGGTCCTATACCATTTACTGTTTCTTGGAAAGAATCTGAACTTAAAAATTCTCAAGAAACATTTTTATCAGGCATCCCCAAGGAGGAGAGATGGAAAAGCTCTGGTTCTTTCATTCTTCCCATTTAGGAACTTTCTTATTAAGTACTGACTAGGGGTATGGTTTTTGCTAAGTTGCTTGGCTGTCTGTCTTTCCAGGAAAAGAACACATAGTTCCAGATAATCATCTTTGACTTTTGCTAAAGTCCTTCATTTTCCTTTCCTGGTCTACTCTAGGCATTGTGCATTATTTCATCTAGCAGAAGCATCATTCAGAAAGAGTGAAGTTCCAACATGCTGGTCTTCTGAGTCAGCACTATTATGATCAAATCTGTAAAAGCCACAGAAAGGATTCCTGGTTTTAGTGTGTTGGGTGACCTTAGTCAGTGGCAGCTGGGAGGTGCATGATTGGTTCAATCATGACATTCCTTACTGGAAAGGAAGGAGGTGCCTCTCTAAGTGTGTTAGCACTTGGGATCTAGGATCCATAGGAACACTATTATAGGGGAAACTGGTTTTTACACTAGCAAATAGCTTAAGTTGGAAGCTTTGTAGACAATGATATTGGGACACAACTGTTAAGTGGTTTGCACTTGTAAAATGTTAGATAACTACCAGTTACCAGATTTGGAGTTCATTTTAGATACGTTTGGCCTGAGTTCAAATAGATGAATCAGAGACATATAGTTTTTGCTGTTGGCATCAGTTTCCTTGTCATCTAAAAATCCTTCAAAAGTTTTTTTGAAATCTTACTTTCTCTAGAATTTAAATATAAATTTTTATTTTTAAAAAACTTATATGTGTATATTAAGTGAGCACATAAAATACAAGATATTTCTGTTTATAGGGCCTTAGAATCATTTCAATCAATAAACCAATCAGTATTTATTGATAAACTCCTATTTAATTGGGATTACATAATGGATAAGACAAATTTTATGTCTCCCAAAATTTATCTCTTAGGACAGGAGTTAGGTAGTGAATGTGCAAACAAATACACAAATAAAACAACTTCCGAAAGTGTAAGTATAACTCAATCATAGTTCTTGATAGCAAACAATGCAGATTGGAACTCTGGCTAACTTAAGCAGACTAAGAATTATGGAAGAAAATCAGATCTCTTTTTGCAGAATCTGATGAGAGACTTGGTAAAGAATAAGGAGTGGCAAGGAACATCCAGGATGATCTCATAAAAACAACATGCTTCGGTTGCCTCTGCAGGTGACCTTTTTGGGCTACCACCTGGCTCTCTTTTTTTTGTCTTTTTGAGACAGGGTCTCACTATGCAGTTCAGGCTGGCCTTAAGCTCACTTTGTAGCTCAGGCTGGTCTCGAACTCACAACAATCCTCCTGCCTCAGCCTCCCGAGTGCTGGGATTACAGGCATGCACCACCACGCCTGTAATCTCACTTTGCTTATGCCTTGTCCTCTGAATGAGTCAGTATGCTGGGAGACAGCAAAAACTGGCTAAATGCAACTCACATTTGCACTAGATACTAATTAGGGAACATTTAGGGTCCATGAGGGGTTTTCCAGTTTGGCAATATTTGAGCTAGAGTGCAGAAAGGAGGCAGAGACAAGAGCCACAGGAGAGTATTACACACAAAATGTCCAAGTGGAAAAAAACCCCATTAGAGAAAGAGAAGACAAGAGATAAGGGAATGGTGGTAGGTGTAGAAATAGGGAGAACAGTGGTTTTAAGAGGTAAATTTAGATGTTTGTTGATGTCTATTTATGTGTGACCTTGCAAATTTCAGGAATAGGTAAAACATACTCTGTGGTGAAAACAACTGGATATTTAGATGTTACTCTATTTGGGAGGGAAACATTATTAAAGGATGCTATGAACCAAACTGTGGTCTAACAAGATTGTTACAGCTGCATGTAGAGAACAGGGCATTGCAGTTGTACGGAAAGACAGTGGTATCCTGGAGCAAGTTGTAGTGGTTGAGATAAGAAGTAGAACCTTATGGGAGAAGCAAATCTGGTAAGATAATATTATTAATCAGCTTTGTGTTACTGCAACAAATTACATGGGCAATTAACTATCTGATTAAATATTTAGCAGCCAGTTTGGAGGGTCAAGTCTAAGACTAGTGGCCTCATAGTTTGGGTCTCTGAGGAGGATAGGAGTACATGTCAGAGTGAGTGGTCACATCTCAAACTGCAACAGAAAAAAAATGAGTGGGTTTCACAGTCCCTTCTGAGAGCATGCTTCAGTGGCCTAAGGACTTCCAATAATGTTCTGCCTGTCAAAGGTCCAAAACATCCCTGATACTTTCACTTTGGGGACTGAACATCTATATATGGACCTGTTAGAAATGTTTATCCAAACTTCAGAAGGTGAGAATCAATAGTTATGATGGATCCAGGCAGAGATGAAGTATCTGTTACCTGCTCCAGTGGGAAGACCAAGGATACAGGTGGGTATGTGATCTGGATTTCAGATAAGGAGCTTGTGACTGAGATTTGAGAATCTTGATTGCACGCATGGTATTTACAGCCATGGAACCAAGAACAGAGCTGAGAGAAGAGGGATGAGGGAAACATTACAGTTTGGAGGGGCAAAAAAGAGTCTCAAACAGCATTGAAGAGAATGAAACTGGAGACAGGAGGAGACATTGCTGAATACAGTGTTGATAGTCTGGAGGAGTTAGGTTGCCCAAGCTATCTAGAACACTACTTTTCGAATGAGGTAGTTAGTGTGGCTTACATTCTCTCATGTCTTTAGTTGAGTTGTCGTGGCTACTTTGATTTCTTTGCATATCTTTCATGGTCATTTGGACCTGAGGAATAGAGAAAAGTCACATAGTGCCAGAGTTGGCGCAGAAGATGGGATGAGGATGCACTGCAGTCTTTATGTGCCTGCTTTTCCACTGGGTGACACATGGAAGCAGCATTCATTGAATTTTTTATTGGATCTCACAAAGATACATGTGAAAGAGGACTTCCAGAACTGTGTCAGAAAGTGTTAAGAGCTTTGAGATAAGCAAGTGTTTGAAGCCAAGAGTAGAACTTCCATGTGGATTAACGGCACCATCTTTTTTTAAAAACTGTGATACATTTTTTACAATTTAAAAACTGTATTTCCTTTTTAAAATTAATTTTATTGTGAAACAAATAGCAAAGAGACAGTTTCAAAACTGATTAGTAGGGGCCAGACAGATAGCTCAGTAGAATAAGCACTTCCCTGGCAAGTGCAAGGGTCTGAGTTCAGTCCCCGGTTCCAAGACACAGACAAACAAAAACCAAAACTGATTAGTAAGACAATTTCATTAATTGATACATTGCATGTTGTTGTCTTCATAGTGGTTATTCATAGTTCAAGATACAGACATGATATACTGTCCACAAACACTATTAGTATAAATCTTTCTTCTCAATGAATTAAGAGAAAGTAGCTGTGTATGTATCTTCATTATTTTTTATGTACAGATACAAAATGGTCCTTCGTTTATATCCCCTTTTTTGGTTTAGTTTTGTCAGAGATGGGTATTTCAATGCTGTTTAAATATTTTAGGTGCATGAATTCAGCAAAATAATTCAATACAGTCCAGTAGTCCATAATAGTAGTGGATTTTCCATACGACTGGCATTGTCAGATACTGTTGACTTGAGCCTTTTGTAACTCAGCATATTAATATGGCCTTACTTTTCATACCTTGTAATGGTAATTTTCTGCTGGATGGTGGAGATTGAGATAATATAACAAGAAATGTAACTTTTGTGTCTGACAAGGTCAGTCAAATCCTCTCAGGATTTATCCTGAAACCCTGTATCACAGTTTGTAGATCTTTGTCAGTGTCAGCCATGTGGATGAGTCATGGCCATTGCTTGACCAATTGGCTCTCTATGAAAGCCTGAGAAAATGTTTTCTCTCCATATGACTCTCCTTAGGCACACTCTATGTTATGAATCACTTTCCTCTGTGGCCCCATAATCTTTTTGATCAGAAAATTTGGGACACAACTGAGTTACATGATGTTACAGTGCAGGTTCTCCTATGTCCTGAGTCTTACCTTGAAAGGCTAGGGTCAAAATGTTGGCTGTCCTTGCAGCCTTTCTTTTTCTCTGTTTTTTTTTTTTTTTGTCTGCAAACTTACCCTGCAGAAGAGAAGCTTAATGATATTATTACCTTATAACAAAGGCAGTTGAGCGTAACCTCATTATCTGTCTATCAAACATCTTAGGCATAACATGGAACAGGTATTTTCTATCATGTACTGATATAAAGCACTATATTTTCAATCACCTCTTCTACATACCTCAAACTTTTACTTCTCATCACAAATCTATCTTCTTATCTTATTGAGTTTTTGCTCCACAAACCTGAATATAATCTTTGATTTAAGCACTCAGTGGATACTGACAATAAGGACAAATTTTTGGGTGAAATAGTCTTACTCCTTGGCCACACCAAGTACTCTGTAAGTGGTGACCATCATCATTCCATGGGAGTCCAGGGTCTTGGCAGAATGCACTTTTTGTGGAACAAATGTGGTTAAAGCCTCATATCAAACAAGGAGGGGACAATAATGAAAGGTGCTGGGTTTGATATGTGAGATCTGCGTTGGAAGTTCTAGGATGAGTAAGGTTGCCACTGCCTTGTCCCATCTCCTCTACCTTTGCCTCCACTGACGACTCTTTATCCTTCAAATCTCAGCACATGCATTCCTTTCCATATGTCAGTGGTCTTCACTGGGAATATTTTCTCACTGTCTTCTGGCAGCTTCTCTTAGTGCCCTCTACCCATCCCCAGCACATCTCCTCTGTCACTGACTATCATGAGGGATCATAGGGAAATGTCCTATGGTAGCCTCTCCATGCTGGGTTTTCTCATGGAATGATGGCTTGGCTCTAAGTACAAAAATTTTAGGGAGAGAGAAAAAGTGCAGGCCTGTAATCCCAGCACTCAGGAGGCTGAGGCAGGAGGATTGTTGTGAGTTTGAGACCAGCCTGAGCTACAAAGTGAGTTTAAGCCAGCCTGAACTGCATAGTGAGACTCTGTCTCAAAAAAAGAAAAAAAGAAAAGAAAAAGGAAAAGACTGAGAAGAAACTACTGGTGACTTGATGGCTTCCTTTGAGAAGTAATGTCATTTCTCTGTCCTGTGTTGGTTGAGATGGTGATAAAGCTCTCTGTTCAAGGCAAGTGTAGGCTGTATCACTGGGTACAGCTGTCGTGAGGTCATAGATCACACTGTAAGAAGAGAGACGGCAGATGTTCTTGTGGTTCTTTCAAAAACATAAGCTGCCACTCTAGCAGAGATGGGATGAGAGTCCAGTGGATGTGCAATAAATAAGTCAGGACATGGCAGTGGAAGGCAGATTTGAGGTCAAAACACATTTAGTGTATTACATTTGAGTTTTAGGGATGATAGCCACTTTTAAACATTTAGAATATTTTATTTTATTACCTGGATAATACGAATAAAGTCATACTCTTTCAAAGTTAACAACACTCATTCAGTTCAGACCATTAATATTCAAGAGGATGCCTCTCACTTTTTAGTTTGTTTTTGTGTTCAGTGCTGAGAAAATATTTTATTTTAGTTTACCTTTTTCAAATATGCCTTAAACTTGTGGAGGAAAAGCCTTCAATTTCTTTATCATCACAAAGGTTGTCTCTGGCTATATCATGGGTAGCACAAGCAGGACAGAAAGAAGGGATGGAGCGAAGAACATGATTGGGCTGACTCTTGTCTGCCAGTGAGCCTCCAGCGTGAATCTTGCTTCATGAAAAGCACAGGAATTTAGGATACTTTGCCAGCAACTTTTATGTTTTATGCAGCAGCGAACTATGCATAAAATGCATGTGGGTGAAATATAGAAAGAGTAGAAAGTTATTCACGTGTATTTCTATGATTGTCAAAATGATCAAAGGATGTGGGATGCCTCAGCAGGGCTTGTGTGTGAGGAAGGTTGTACATAGACTAGTCTTTTCCATCTTATTTTTATTATTCATGAAAGTTAAGTAAATAGAATTTTATGCAGATTTTCAGATGCATAAAAATAGGATAAATTCATTTTTTAGTATTAACAAAATGAAATTTGACACTACAGCCATGCTATCATCAATATCTTCTTCATGATCAATGTGCTGTCTGGCTTTCTGCATGTCTCTTTCATAAATGATCCCCAGAGTCTTTTGGGCTAAACATATGGAACAATTTTTGGTAGTCAGGACCTATTCTCCCTTTTTTATGGTCTTAGATTTAAAAATTAATCATCAAGATCTTGGTCTCAGGGATTAGGCTGATAAGAAATTTTACTTCAATTTTCAGGAGAATTGAAAAACTTAGAATAGTCCAAGAAGGGAATAAGTACACAAATAATTCAGGGAAGATGACTGAGAAAGGGGATGAAAAATAGTCACCAAAAATGATGCTTCAAAGACAAGCAGCACATTTTGAAAAGCAATAAGTTTATTCTTGTTTTGTTTTTTATTTTGATTTTTTAGGTACACTCAATGTAATCAAACTTACAAAAATTGGAAGTATACCAAGTACGAAAGCCTTTTATTTTTCTGCCCTAATCAAGAGAGACAGTTGCTGACTTGATGCTGTGTCACGTCTAGTGATCAGGGAGCGTTTCCTACGCAATACAACTTTCAATATCCAGGTGTTACCATCTCAGTTGAGTCTTACCCTCGGCCCCAGCAGCACCGTTCACGAGAAAACACGGGTGTGCAGAAACACATGCTGCTCGTGGTTGTCATGTGCCTTCAGTTCGCTTTAAGCTGTTCAGTTATTCTCTGCTTTTCATGACTGACCTTTTGGGAATCACAGGCCAGTCTTTCTAAGCAAGGTTCCTCTCTTGGGTCTTTGCGATGTTTCCTGGTTAGACTCAACTGACCTGTTTTTGTATGTAACATCCTCTGGGTGGCGCGGTGCTCTCCTCTCATCCTACCAGGAGATGGGTGGATTGGTTTCAGACGGGAGTTCAACTCCAGGGGCCAGGCTTCTCAGGAGCTACTTTTTTCATTGACCGGCATTTTTACTGAAGTATTAGGTTAGATTATTTAAATAACCTCTTCTTCATGAAACTTCAATTTAAAATGAATATTAACTTTTGAAAAAAACATTAACTGCAAATGTTCAGATGAAATGCAGTTGAAACACCATGGTTGTGTATCCCAGAGAGATGCTACAGATACCACTGAGGATGGTGGAGGACAGATGGCACACAGAAGAAGGTCCATTTAATGGCTATCACTTGGCATATGATAGCCATTAAATAGGGTTAAAGAGGAGATGGATAGAGAGATAACCAGGAAGATAGCTATGGACTTCGGGCTAAAACAACTTGGACATGGGCATGTTTCCAAGAGGCCAATATGGAGTAGTCAAGAGTGAGCTTCAAGAATACAGTTATTCATCATGTAACTCAGCTGTGTCCCAAATTTTCTGATCAAGGAGATTATGGGGCAACAGAGGAAAGTGACTGATGACATAGAGTGTGCCTAAGGAGAATCATATGGAGAGAAAAACATTCTCTGAGGCTTTCACAGAGAGCAAATTGATCAAGCAATAGCCATGACTCATCCACATGGCTGATACTGACAAAGTTCTACAAACTGTGATACAGGGTTTCAGGATAAATCCTGAGGGGATTTGATTGACCTTGTCTGACACAAAAGTCACATTTCTTGTTATATAGGCCTTGCTTTATCTTGGTCTTAACCATCCAATAGAAAATTATCATAACGAGGTTTGAAAAGTAAAGCCATATTAATATACTGAGTTACAAAAGGCTCAAGTCAACAGTATCTGGCAATGCCAGTCGTATGGAAAATCCACTACTATTATGGACTACTGGACTATATTGAATTATTTTGCTGAATTCATGCACCTAAAATATTTAAATGACAGTGGAATGCCCATCTCTGACAAAACTAAACCAAAAAAGGGGATATAAACGAAGGACCATTTTGTATCTATATATTCAAAATAGTGAAGATAGATATACAGCTACTTTTTCTTCATTCAATGAATAGAAAGATTTGTTCTAATAGTGTTTGTGGGCAGGATATCATGTCTGCATCTTGTACTATGAATAACCACTAAGACAACAATATGCAATGTATTAATTATTGAAACTGTCCTACTAATTGGTTTTGAAACTCTCATTGTTATTTGTTTCTCAATAAAGTTATTTAAAAAAACACAATTCTTAAGTAAAACAATGCTGAGGGATAAAGATGCAAATTTATAAAAATGAGATTAAGAGAAGACTGAAATATTTGAATAGAATAATTTTGGGTCTTGTTTCTAAAAGAATGTGGTGGGAGAAATAGAACTGATGGGTTCTGGGTCAAAGCAGCTTCTTCCTGGTGTGGTGGTGTTTCTAACGCTCCAGGCTAAGTGTTTTCCAGGTAGTTCCTGCACACAAAGAGAGATGCTACAGATACAATAAAATTTGGATCAGATTAAATATCTGAGAAGGAAGATGGGTTAAGATATCAGTAGAAGTCAAGTCTCATGTAGAGTTAGAAAAGTAGAGCAATTAAATCTAAGGTGCCTGATTCTACGGGGATAAGATGTGAAATGTCTTGTCTTCTAAGTGATCAAAAGTGTAGTAGCAGAGTACTTTTGCCATAAAAACTTAAATATAAAATGTCAGCTCAAGTAATATCACCAAAATACTTAGGAAATATATGCTTTTTCAAATACCTATATTTGTTAATAAGTAAAACCAGGGAGAAGTAAACTAGTTTAAAAAATAAAAACATAAAAGAATAATAAATGACTGATGAGTTAAACCTTTTAAGAAATTAACATAGCTGATGTCTATATTAAACTAATGAGTAGCAAATTAATAAAATCAGGAATAATAAACTAGTGTGATAGCATTAAAAGGAACAGTGCTATTCTTATCAGCAGGCTACTTAATCTTTTCTCTCTCAATCTCTGTGTGTGTGTGTGTGTGTGTGTGTGTGTGTGTGTGTGTGGTACTGGAGATTGAACTCAGAACCCTGCGTTTGCCAGGCAGGCACTTATTCTACTGATCTATCTCCTAGACCTTTAGACTACTTAATTTTGACACCCTTACAAGAAATAAACTATTAAACTCAATATGATAGGAAATGTAGAAATGCATGAATTAGTAAAATAAGCAAAATAAGAAAGTTTGCAAAAGTAGTAATGCAAATATAAACCCACTGGAATTTAAGTCTGAAAAAGTTTTTAGAAATCAGTTTTTACAAATTAAAGATTTATATGTGAAGTTAATAAGTTTTTGAATCAATAGTTTGACACATTTTGGAAAAGTCATAGTCCTTACTAACTAACTGGGATGGGGTGATACTATAACCAGAAGTCACCAAAAGAGCTTTGATTCCCAACAGGGAAACCATTTCAGGCATTAACAGTAGAGATGCATGATGGCATGAGTATCTTGCACAGGCAGTGGAGGTGCTGGAAGTCAAGCTAGCCCTGAGGAGAACTCCAGCCATTTCCAGGAAGACCCTGAGGCTGGAAGGACAAGGGAGTGGAGCAACTGCAGGGGTTCAGGCTCAGCAAGACAGGACATGGGAAAAGATGGACAGGGCTTCTCCAGGTCAGCCTAAGTGGGGAAGGGCAAGAAGAGCACTGAAGACAATGTCTGGCTCCCTGGGGCCTGTGCCATGCTCCTTAAGGATGTGTCAAAGCTGGTACAAGTCCATGATGACTGAATACTGGTGATAGATGCAGACTTTTCTTAGAGGCTAAAGGTCATGAGCTGGCTGAGTGCCCGTCCTGCCTGGCTCTTTACTGATGTCCTCTCCTCAGGAAGGACCCTGGCATCAGGTGAAGGTGTGTGGAAGACTGGGGCCGCCCACTTTCTGGGAGGATGTGCTGGATGCCTGGCCACGGAGGGAAGGACCCTTTACAATTTGGGGAAACAGTTTTCTGTTCCAACTATGAAGTCCTAAGCCTCAGTTCAGTCCCACCCTGATTTTATGTTTCTCACAGCATCTGTGGGCTGTGGTGTTTAGGCTGTATTTCCCCTCAGCACATGTGTTCCTGCTGATTTGTGAGGAGAAGCTTCTACAGTGAACAAATCTCAGTCTCTAGTTGTCATCAGCAACAGTATGGGGGTTAGGTCTGTTCCCTAAAACCCCAAAGATAACTTTTTGGGAAAAGGGGATGCTGGCTTAGAAGGCTCTGGAAACAGCATTCCCAGTGGGCCATCCTCCCATGACGATCAAAGTAAATTCACCCCTCAGTGTGTGAAAGCCGATAAACACAATCAAGAGATGAAGGAGTGAAGAAAGGTTTGTTACTCCTGGGAAGTAAAGGCAGAGTAAATAATCCCAAAGGAGTATACCCTAGAGCACAAAACTCATAGGGCAGTGGGGTGTTGTGGCATATTCCTTTAATCCCAGCACTCTGGGAGGCTAAGGCAGGAGGATTGTGAGATTAAGCATAGCATTGGTGATTTAGGGACTTTGTGAGACTTTGAAAATAAAAAATAAAAAGAACAGATTATAGGTCAGTGCAAAGGCCTCATGTTCAATCCTAGTACTTCACAAAGTAAAAGCAAGCAAGGGGCTTTTACTGGGAAATTGTAAACATTTCTTGTCACATATAGCGAAAGGCACATTTTTAAACATGCTTATTTTTAAGAAATGCTTGTCTATATGCTTTATGTTTAAACAGAACAAAACAAAACAAAAGTGGTGGATGGGATTACCTCTGGGCAGAGAATATGGTATTCAAACATACAAACAAACCAGAAAAACAAAAAACAACTTTGATCTCAAGTTGATAAAAGTCATTTGAGGGGGTAATTCTTCCTAAAAGTGCTTGACTAGTGGCTAACAATGTAACTTTCTGATTAGCAAAGACTTAGGATTCAGAGCCTTCCTCTTCAGAAAACAGGGATTGGCTAAGGACCATGCAGAAGCAATGGTGCGGGGGTCTCTGCAGGAGGAACTACACTGAGAGGCAAGTAGACTAACAACTCTGGGTACTGATGGCAACTGTATTCACTCTGAAGAGGTTTGGTGACATTTGGGTTTCTTCTCATTTCAATCCTACAGCATGATTAGGAAAAATAACTTTCAGCCAAAGCAAAACCTTAGGCCAAATAAACACGCGAAATGTCAAAGATAAGCATAGTTCACGTTCATTAAAGTGGCAAAACCAGATTTTATTTAGTAACTATTGGTGGTGATAGAATTCTGAGTTCCTTTCTCATATTGGTGGTGAGAGAATTCCGAGTTCCTTTCTCATTTGCTTGGAGGTGATTTGAAGTTTTAAAGGGAGAATTGGGAAGCACGGAGGGCAGGGCCCCTGCGGAGTCCAGGAAGTGCAAAGTTAAAAGGGTCAGCCACTGTGGAGGTGCCAAGAGCAGCAGGCCTGCCTCACTGGGCTGGAAGTTGTCTGATTTAATATGCTATCTTCATGCAGGAACTGAAAGTCCTTTTTAGTTATCACATTTCAGAGGAATAGTTTTCAATCCTTGGGATGGTTTGGTAAGTTGTGAGCATTACATATTTGCAATCGTAGGCCTTTTCTAAATGACCTGAGAGAAGTCACCTTCAGGTGATGGCTGGAGCAGTGAGTTCTCCTGCAGCTTTGGGTTGTATCAGGTAAGGACTTCAGGGTGGTGCTGGGGCCTGGTGCCACCCTAGGGATGCGGCTCTGCACCCCTGGAGGTGTTGCTGTACCTCCGTGCCATGGGTTCTACAGTTCTCACAATAAGGACATAATTCTGGATAGGACTTTAACATATGCTACTCACATCAAAAATAGTATGCTACCCTGCGTACATATAAATAATGGACCACATGAACACATTTTAATATTTTAAAAGACAATGCAATTCTCTCACATCTTCTGGCATTGAGGAAGCGCAAAGGTTGGCGGTCTGTGTAGCGGTGGGATATGAAGTCTTCTGCTGCTGCGAGAGGCACATTCATCTCTGGCTTTGTTCATTGTGACTGAGAGGTATAAGTCATCAGGAAAAATAGGTGGTGTTGATGCAGACTTTGACATTCTCAGAAACTAAAAGCGTGAGAGGAAAAAAATACCTATTGATACAGGGAAATGAGGTACCAGGTATACCTAATCACACGAAACCAGGAGAAATAGCCAATTTGTATTTTGTCACCTTTGTTGAACAATTTGCTGATTACACTCTTACTTGTTATGTGCACAGTGTGGTTGTTCACCTATTATATAAATTAAAGGAAATAATGTGCATTAGGATTAAAGTGACATGTCCCACTGGTGGTGGATTAATACTATCATCATTTTATAAAAAGAAATTTTATACAGACACATTGTATGTAATATGGGAGCTATAAATAACTGACATACTGTATTAATACAGACTCAGACTCTGCATAAATTTGACATTAATAATTTTTTCTGCTTCTGCAGCTAGCAGCCAGAACAAACAAAGTGCAAGTGGAACAAGAAGATAACTTATAAGTACAAATAATTTAATCTATGGGCCTATAAATATTTTCTCTATGTTTTGTAAATGTTAAATTACATTGTGGACAAGCTAGAGATCATTAACCAACTTTCAAAATATAAAAAAGTACTATAATTTTAATTTGTTAAGGTATAATTGGTACGTAACTAGATGTACAGATGTTCGTGTTAGTTTGAGGCATTTTGGCAGTGCTTCATCAGCACATAAAACATTATCATCACTCTAGAAAGTTCCTTCCTGTTCATTTCTAGGCAGTTGGTGGCTTATCCAAGGCAACTGTGTGTATGTAGGGCTTTATCTCTGTCATGCCTTAGTTTGTCTACTTCTAGGCTTCCAGATAAATGCAGTCCTATAGCTTGCAATCTACTGCATTAGGACTTAAGCTTCCTCTCTGTTGTCATATGCGTTAGTGATACAGTACATTGTTTCTTCTTTCCTTTCATCACTGAGTGGAATACTGTTATATACAAACACAATTTATCCACACACTGGTGAATATATGTGTTGCTATCAGTGTTGGACTGATTAATAAGTCTATTTCAAAAAACTTAGAACAAGAGGAGCTATAATAACAAAATATTCACTGTGAACTGTCTGTATTTCACTCTTCTCAGTCTAGCACTGGGGTTAGTTCATCCAATTCCAAATCTGGTTGATTTCTCACAAGAAGTCCATGTGCAGGGACTCTGGACAGTGCATGGGATTCTGCCCTTACTAAGTCATACCTATTTTCCTAGCCAGCTTTTGACATGCCCTGGCCTCTTGCCTTAATACTTTTTTTTTTTGTAAAATGTCTGTCTGCTCAAGTCTTCACTATTTCTGTACATACTTGATATACACCCTTACCAGATTTGTGTATGGTGAATATTTCTCCCATTCTAATCTTATCTTCTTTTCTTTTCACATATACTTTTATTTTGGGTTGCTTTTACTACAAATTTTTGTTATAAATTTTTTCTTTGTTTATTAATTAAGTTTCCTGGTGTGTTTCAGGTATACACAATGATCACATTCATTATAATGAGTTTGCACCATACATGATATAACTCGATTGTTGTTTTTTCCCATTCCACTACTCTGTCTCCAACCCCTTTCCTGCACTTCATTTAAAAAGGTTTGCTTCCATTTTTTCCTTTTCTCATTTTTTCTTTTCTTTTTTAAAAATATTTTTATTGAGAAACAAATAGCAATGAGACAGTTTTGAAACCAATTAGTAGGACAGTTTCAATAATTAATACTTCACATATTGTTGTCTTAGTGGTTATTCATTGTACAAAATGCAGACATGATATCCTGTCCACAAACAGTATAAGAACAAATCTTTCTATTCATTAAGAGAATGTAGCTATATATCTATCCTAACTATTTTGACAATACAGATACAAAATGGTCGTTCATTTGTATCCCCTAGAGCCATTTTTTCTTTTCTCTTCCTTCCTTTTCTATATTCCCCTACCTAGTTCCTCTTTCCATTTGAACATTTTCTTCCCACTTCCCAATATTTATCATATATTTTGTTCCTTATTTATACTTTCAGTTTTTCACACCAGAGGAACAATAAAATATTTACACATGTATGTACAGTTAATTTGCTTAACAGTATTGCCACAAAGGGCATCCATTCAGCTAGAAATAATTGAAGTATATCCCTATTTATGGCAGAGTAGCACTCCATTGTATATAAAACTACCCCTTTTCCTTATCCAGTCAACCACTTGATGGGCATTTGGGCTGTTTCCAAAATTTAGCTCCTAAAACTGTGCCACTATAAACAGGGAAATGCATGTGTGGTAAATGTTTTTAGTTCTTTAGGGAAGATGCTAAGAAGGGGAACTTATAGTCCTAGTTTTTTGAGGAATCACCACATTGATTTAAGTAGTTGCACCAGGCTAGAATCCCTGGAGAAGGGATCCTTTCCCCCTTAGACCTGTCAAGATTTGATATTTGTTGATGTTTTGATAATAGCCATTCTTTCTTGGGTGAAATGGCAACTCAGTGTTGCTTTAGTTTGCATCTCTCAAGTGACCAATGATGTACATTTTTCATATATTTATTAGCTGTTTCTATTCTTTATCCAAAAAGTGTTTATTCATTTAAGATGCCCATTTTTGGATTGAGTCTGGACAATTTTGGGTTCAGACTATTTTTAAGTTCTTTATATACTCTAAACAATAGTTGTTTGTCTGTGGAACACCAGGAAAAATGTTTCCAAACTGTGGGTTTTCTGTTCACTCTGTTGGTAGTTTCTTTTTCTGTGTAAAATATTTTAATAAAATGAGGTACCAGGTGTTGATTTTTGGTGATATGACCAGTACGACCATTGGCTGTTGGTTTGCTACAGGTGGATTTTATCAGATTGAGACAAAGATCATAAATTCTAATTTTCTGCAGGGTTTCTTTTTGATCATGAATGGTGTTAGACTTGTCATATGCTTTTCTTTGCATCTATTGAGATGGCCATATGCATTTTGCTCTTGGATCTATTAATATGCTGTGTTGCATTTACTGATTAGCCTATATTGAAGTATTCTTTCATATCTAGAATGAGTCCCACTGGTCATTGTGTATAATCTGATGATTTTATGCATTCTCTTTGCTAGTATCTTTTTAAAATTGATTGTACTGAGAAAAAATTGCAAGGAGACAGTTTCAAAACAGGTTGG
>PVKA01012470.1:42607-57811 GCA_004027165.1 Ctenomys sociabilis
TGCCTGTAATCCCAGCACTCGGGAGGCTGAGGCAGGAGGATTGTTGTGAGTTCGAGACCAGCCTGAGCTACAAAGTGAGCTTAAGGCCAGCCTGAACTGCATAGTGAGACCCTGTCTCAAAAAGACCAAAAAAAAAAAAAAAAAAAAAAAAAAAAAAAAAAAAAAAAAAAAAAAAAAAAAAAAAAAAAAAAAAAAAAAACAGGTTGGTAGGAGAGTTACAACAATTAATACATTGTATATTTTTGTCTCTGTAGGAGTAATTCATAGCACAAGATGCGGGCATGATATCTTGTCCAAACAATACTAGTACAAGTTTTTCTTCTTATTGAATTAAGAGAAAGTAGCTATATATCTATCCTATTTTGTGTATACAAAATGGTCCTTTAGTTATGTTTCCTTTTTTGGTTTAGTTTTGTCAGAGATGGGTATTCCATTGCCATCCAAATGTAGGTGCATGAATTCAGCAAAACATTCCAATATACTCAAATAGCCCACAATAGTAGTGGGTTATCAGCAGGACTGGCAATGTCTGAAGCTGTTGACTTGAGCCTTCTACAACTCATCATATTAACATGGCTTCACTTTTTGTACCTCATTTGTACACTTTTCTGCTGAATGGTTAAGACCGAGATAAAGCAAGACCTATATAGCAAGAAATGTATCTTTTTTATCTGATAAGGTCAGCCAAGTCCCCTCAGGATTTATCCTGTAACCTTGTACTGCAGTTTGCAGATCTTTTGTCAGTGTCACCCATGTGATGAGTCATTGCTTGGCCAATTTGCTTTCTATGAAAGCCTGACAGAATGTTTTCTCTCCATGTGACTCTCCTTAGGCACACTCTATATCATTAATCACATTCCTCTGTGGCCCCATAATCTCCTTATTTAGAAAATTTGGAACACGACTGAGTTAAATGATGTTACAGTACAGGTCCTCCTGTGTCCTGAGTCCTCACTGACCTTGAAAAGCTAGTTGCCAGTGTCTTCCTGATGACTTTTGCACCTATGTTCATTAGGAAGATTGTCCTGTCGTTCTCTTGCTTGGTTGGGTCTTTCCCTTGTTTGGATATCAGGGTAATGCTTGCTTCCAGAAATGAATTTGGTAATATTGTTTGTCCTTTGAATATCATTAAAAAGTTGGAGAAGTAGTGATTTTAGGTCTTCTCTAAGTTTCTTGCAAAACTCACATGTGAGTCCATCAGGACCTGGGCATTTATTTGTTGGTAGGCCTTAATTACATCATCAATTTCATTGAATGATATTGATTTATTTAGTATTTATATATCTTCAGCTCAGCTTTCATATGTAATATAGGAATTAACATTATCTAGGAATCTTATACATCTAGGAATCTGTCCATTTCTTCTGCATTCTTTTTATCTTATTGGAGTACAAATTCTTTTCTTAAAATTTTAAAATCATTTATTTATTTATTTGGTACAGGGTCTCACTACTCAGTTCAAACCTATAGTGATCTTCCTGTGTCAGCCTCCCCATTTCTGGGATTACAGGCATGCACCACCCTGCCTGATAGGAATACAAATTTTGAAGTATGTATAGATTACATTGTGCATTTCTGTAGGATGTGATATAATTTTACCCTTTTCATTCCTAACTGCATCAAATTGAGGCTTTTCTTTCCTTATTTTGGATAATTTTGGCTATTTTCTATTTTATTTGACCTTTCAAAGGCCTAACTTTAATTTACTGATTCTTAGTTTCTGTTGCATTAATTTCTGTTCTGATCCTTATAATTTCCTCCCATGTGCAAGCTTTGGTATTGAGATGTTCTTTTTCTAAAAGCTGGAGGTTCAATATGAAGTTGTTTAATTTGAGTTCACTCAGTTTACCTGAGCTTTCTTGTAGGATTGATTTCATTTTGTCTCATAAGTTCTAGTAAGTTGTATTGGAATTATCACTTAATTTTAGAAGCTTTCCAATTTCTTCTGTTATACACTGGTTATTCAGGAGTGTGTTATTTAGTTTTCATGTGCTTATAAAGTACCTGTGGTTTATTTTGTCACCAGTTTCCAAAATCTTTGCACTATGGTCTGATAATATACATAGAATAATTTCATTTCCTTTGCATTTATTTAAGCATGTTCTATGAGGTAGTATGTGATCTGTTTTGCAGAACATCCTATGTGCAGCTGAGAACACTATGTACTCTGATTTTGTTGGGTGTACTACTCTGTAGAAATATACTAAATCAATTTGTTCAAAAGTTTGGTTCACTTTTTTTCCCAAAGGAACTTTTTTTTGGTCTTATTTTTACTATTTTCTTTTTTGGTACCGAGAACCGAACTCTGCACCTCGCGCTTGCTAGGCAGGCACTGTGCCACTGAACTACATCCCCGGCCCCTGGTTCACTTTTATAGTCTATTGTTGATTTTTTGTGTAGCTTATCTGTCTATTTATGATAGTGGGTTATTGAGGTTCCCTATTACAATTGTGTTAGTGCTTATTTGAATTTTTACCTTCATTAGTATTTGTTTTATATACTTGGATGCACTTCTATTTGTTTATGATTGGCTTCTCTTTCTCATGGATTATTCCTTTTACAAGGATGTAGTGACTTTCTTTGTCTCTCTTAATCTGAGTTGGCATGAAATCCATGTTATCTGCAAATAGAATAGATACCCTAGATTTTTTTTCTGGGTTCCTCTTATATGAAGTAATGTTTTCCATCCTTTACTTTCAATCTGTGAATTTCTTTTTGAATTAATTGTGTTTCTTGTATGCAGCCTATTGTTAGGTCATGTTTCTCGATCCATTCTGCCAGTCTGTTTCTTTTGATTGGTAAATTGAGACCATTAACATTGACAATTATAACTGATATGTACTGAGCTATACTTGTCATTAAATTTTCCTGCTGTTATGACCCCTACACCCTGGTGAATTTCTTGATTTGCCTGGTAGATTCCTTTTGTCAGGGAACATGGAGTTGCAGTACTCGTTATTTCTTTCCAGAATGTCCTTGTGAACATTTTAGAGTGTTGGTTTGGTGTTCATGGACCTGCTCATGTTATTTGTCATGGAAATATCTTCTTTTTCCATCAATTTTGAATAATAATTTTGTAGGGTACATCAACATGGTTTAGAAGTAATTTTCTTTCAGGGCTTGAAATTTTTCACTTCAAGCTTTCCTTCACTTAGGGATTTGAGTTGAGAAATCTGTGATTCTGATGGCCTTTCCTGTATAGGTGACTTGTTTCTCCTATCTACAGTTTTTGTTTTTGCATTACATTTGTGAAATCTTGTGTATTGTATGCTTTGTTATAGATTTTTAAATTTTTTTTCATGAGACTAATTACAGTACTATATGTCTCACTTATCTGTATGTTGAATTAATTTCCCTTGTCAGGAAAGGTTTTTGCTATGAAGTCCATGAACAGGTTTTTTGTGCCATTTGCACCATCTCCTGCTCTTTCATTGAGTCCATTCAGTTTTATGTTATTCTCCTTTGTATCATCTAGCATGTGCTGTATTGATTTCCCTTACTAGTTTAAAGAATGATTGTTCTCATAATTGCTAATCATAATCTTGCCTCTTGTATCTGAGATTTTATCCTCTCATTAGCTCACTCTGCTGTGCATATTGTCAATGGAGTTTTGAATCTCCTGGGTTATTATTATTTTTTGCATCTGTTTTATGGATTCCTTTTCTTTCCTATGTTGTGAATTGATGATTTTCATCATTTTAATAAGGCCATGTATTTTAAATCTGTAAAGAGTCTCTAATAAGGACTTTCATTATGTCACCATCAGAACTAGTTACCTGAGAAATTATTTTTATTTGTTTTTTTTTTTTTTTAGAGCCTTGCTCATTTGCTTTGTTACTTCTGCTGTTACCACCTCAGGGAGTCCAGGAGAGTGGCTTTAGGGTTGCCCTTCTTCGTTGCCCCCTGTGTTTGCCTTTGGTGAGCTGGACATCTGGAGTTACACCTTGTTTAATCGCCCTCTCATTTTCTTTTTTTTTTAGTTTAAGTTTTGAATTCATGTTTATAAATGCCATAATATACAGTTTTATTGCTAATATTTAGAACCATTAGGAAATGATGAATCTCGTAGGTGCTTTCCAGGATCCAGAGTCTTTTGCAAGATCCTACCTCTTTAATTTGTAGGGAATGACAAGTTGTTGCCCAATTATTCCAGTCCTTGGCTCTTTGCCACTGGCCTATAGTATTTTTATCAACTGTAGGCAATCTCAGGAAAAACAACTGGTTAGAACAATTATGTCCCTTTGGCCAAGGTAGTACAAGCAACAATAACAGTAGCATCAAACACAGACCATCAGTGCCATCTGTTGGGTCCACTGCTTCACTTCATTGTACACTTTTCTGAGGAAATTTCTCAGGTCACCAGCAGTCAATATGCATCTTTATTTTTGTAGTGGTTTCTTCTGAAGAGTAAAATTTAAAAATTTATAATTATCTAATCATTATTTTCTTTCATGGTTAGTGTTTTCTACATCCTAAAAAATTGTTGCCTGCCTCAAGTTTAAAAGTTAATCTGTTTTTCTCCTTCCTTCCTTCCTTCCTTCCTTCCTTCCTTCCTTCCTTCCTTCCTTCCTTCCTTCCTTCCTTCCTTCCTTCCTTCCTTTCTTCTTTTTTTTTTTTTGGTGGAACCAGGGACTGAACTCAGACCCTTGTGTTTGCCAGGGAAGCACTTATTCTACTGAGCCATTTCCTCTGCCCTGATAATCTGTTGTTCAAGGCTTCATATTTTTTGCTTTTATGTTGTGTACAATGCTTGATGCAAGTCTATGTGCTACTTTCTGAGAAATGATAGAAAAGTATTTACATAAATGCTAAAGCCTAAGTGCTACTATTTTCTGGTTGGAAATGGAGCTGGAGGGATAATAATGTTGCCCATTACTTCAGCCTCGTTTTCTAGCTCTGGCACTTCTAGGGGACACAGAGGAAGCTATAGTGACTTTTTAAAAGAAATATTAACTTTGTATGTCTTGGGGTATCTTTGATACTATTAAGCAGATGGGGCAGAGACAGTCTTCTCTTAATGTGCTTGGTGAGTGGCTGTTCTCTGGGGGTTCGGGCACAGATTCAGAGCACCATTAGTGTGTGAAGATGACAGACAGCCAGACACAGCCTTGTTCTCTGCTGGCAAGAAGTGGTTAGAGGCAGGGACTGCAGTGTGACTCCTGTAGGAACCTTCCTTAAGAAGTCCAAGTCCTATAATCATTGAAATTTGCATTGACAGGGCTTCAGAGTATATAAATACATTCACCCTTTCCTTTCCTTTAAGAGAGAAAAGAGCCACTTTTTGGCCAAATGAATATTGAAGTATCTCATCTTAATTTTTGATAGCATGAAGTCTTTTATTTCAATTGAGAATAATTTTCCTGCATAACCACAAAAACCACAGTCTTAGTGAAGATTAAGAAAAGTAAGAAAAACATCTGCAGTGTCCTACATCTTACTGGAAGCTCAGAATCAGCATATCATCATATGGTAGAGAAAGATTTTTCTCTGACCCAGACTCAATATAGCATTTTGTTGGCAAATCTTTTTATTTTTTAATTTTTTTTCTTGGAGAAATGAGTTAAGTACTGGAATAAGGACATTCATGTGAAGTCTGTATTTCCTGTGAAATGTTGAGGGTTCCACTCATACTCTTAAGGAGTCTGTGCTTTTTGTTTTATAAGTTTTTAGTTATTGAAATTTCAACTGTCTATGATCCAAGTTTTAAGAAAGACTTTTTATATTAGCAAGAGGATCCTCTTTATGATGCTGAAATATTTCTGTGTTGCTGAGGAGATAAAGCCTCCACTTCACTCTGCTGTGATCAGCAGGAAGTCATGCCCTGGTGCCACCGTCAGTGCATTCAGGAAGTAGAAGTCCTTGTTTTATTTCCTATTACACATGCCTTGTGCATAGCACCCATGGGTGCCTCCCTCATGGAGCATTCTCTTCTGCACTTGCCTGTGATGTATCTGGAACTTTTCTTTGATCAAAAGTCTAGTTAGTTAGTTCCAAGGAAGGACCCAATTATCTCCTGCATTTTCTCACACAATATAAGTCCTATCTAAAGAGGAAAATATGACAGTGTTGTGAAGCCTAATTGAATCTGAAATCCTCCCACTGGAAGCAATTGACATGAATTTTTTAATGAGAATTTCTCAGCTCCATAAGTTATAGTTTGCATGTTGAATGTGCCCAAAGGTCCATACGTTGAGGTCTTGGCATCAAGATCAGAGGTGGTGGAAGTGGTGGACTTGAGGATGTGGAAAGAAGAAAGTTTCCAATCGCTGCAGGGATTGTACCCTTGAAGAGATAATAGAACTCCCACCTCTTACTCTTTTTGTTTTCTAGTACCCATGAGGTGAATTGAATAGATTATTCATAATGGGTTAAGTGACCATCAACTGAAACCTCTGAGACCATGAGCCAAAATACAGCTTGCCTTTGTATATATTTCTAATCTCAGGTATTTTGCTGTAGTAATGGAAAGGCAACTGACACATGACTAACACCTGAGTGAGTCAGCACAAGATCATTGCTGTACAGCTATTTATTGTCAAAACACAGAAAGTGTTTTCCTCTGTTTTAGTCATCTCATCTCTGTGACCAAATCCTTGTGAAAAGCAATTTAGATGAGGAAGATTTATTTTTGCTCATAGTTTCAGAATGAGCAGCTGGGCCCATTGCTGTAGATCTGAGGGGAGACAAAACATCATGTTGGAAGGATGGGAAGCAGAGTGAAAGGGAAAGAACTCGACAGGAAGGGACCAGGTATCAGGGACCCTTTTCACTATTCCGGTTATCAGGGACTTCCATGGTGAGTTCCTGATCTCTTGCCTGGGGTTATGGCACCTAATGGAGAAGACAAAGAAAAAAGAGAAGAACTATGAGAAAATGGGGCTGTTAGATAATATGCTCTGAGAACAAGACTGAGAATCTACAGCTGCTACCATTTCATTAACCTGTGCAGGAGGGATAATGTGCTTTTCCTAAAACATCACAGAAGTGGTGCTTCAATGGGAAAGTTTAACATCAGAAAGAAACAAATTAAGATTCATTCCCCAAAACTGGGTACTAGTTTTCCCTGTATTGTCCTCATCAGACTTCATCTTGTTCTGAATTTCTGCATTCCAACATTGCCTACAAACAGGGCAGGGAGGACTTCAGATAGATTCTATGTCAACTTATAATTTGTGGTCCCCAACAGCCAACACAAGATATACTTATCAGAGGTATACCCCCATTGATCTACTTACTGTAGCTGGGTCCCACCTTCTGTTAATATATTCTGCTGAGACCTTGTAAATAAATCAAGCCATTAATGAAGTTAGAGTCATCACAGTCCAATCCCTCGTATAGGCCTCACCTCTGAACACTACTGCATTGAGGGATTAAACCTTCAATACGTGAGTCTTCGGAAGATACTGTTACCAGGCTCTGGAATGCTGCGATTTCCTTTTAGAGGTTACTTCTAGGCTCTCTATCCTGAACAAAGAATTGAGTGAAACAATCATAAATGGTGGCAAAGTTTCACATTTTTTTTAAAGATAAGAAAAGTCAGGCTTTGTAGAGCAAGTTTGTGCCAAGCCAAAGGAGGAAAAAGAGAGGAAAATGAAACCCACCCACATCCACTAGTGTAGGGTGGGCTATCATGGTGAGACACGATGAGTGCTTAATGGCAGTGGTCTCCTTTTTACATTTCCCATGCTGGTTTCAGCTCCTCATCATCCTGTCACATACCTGCCTGAGTTCTCCAGAAGTGCATGTGTGGGGCATTGGGAATGGTTCTGTGCATGTGGCTGAGATTTTGTCATACCTCCTTCCCCAGCCATCTTAGTCACATCCTACCTTCTTGCCTCTGTGCTCTGCATTTAAACAATAACATGCTCTAACTATGGAGGGACAGATTTTGGACAATGAACTATTTTTGTTTTTGGACAATAGTCTATTTTAAAGACAATTTGCTTGCTTAAACTAGCTGTAGGGTATAAAACCTTTCCTATGTACTCTTCCCGCTCTGTGAAAAGATTGATATAGGAGAATGAAAAACCCAAGCTGAAAAGTACCTAGGACGACTTCATGTTTTTTAAAACTGAAGAATGAATTCTAGGAACAAATGGAGGTTAAGAGCAGAATATTTATTAGGGGAAAGAAAGCTTATGTCCTAGAGAGGGACAGAAGGAGGACCTGAGTGGGTTGCCATGGGAAGCTATCTCTTCCAGGGATTTTTATAGAGTAAAACCATGTGGTGAAGCAGGTCTAAGGTGGAGAATATGGGAACTCGTGTAGGTGGGCATGAGATGGGACAAAACTATTGTCAGCCAATGAGACTACAAGCTCCATTGCTTAGGTAAAGTTGATTATATCTAGGATCAAATGAGGATGTGAGTCACAAGTCATGTAGCAGGTGGGCATGAATGAAGGACAGGATCTCTTTCCTGTTGGGGATTGGGCTAGTGACTCTTTTGGGGTCTTTCAAGGTGAATGACACCTACTTAGAATATCATGGACTACAGGACTATATTGGACTATTTTGCTGAATTCACTCACCTACAGTATTTAGATAGCAATGGAATACCCATTTCTGAGAAAACTAAACAAAAAAGGGGGATATAAATGAAGGACAATTTTGCATCTGTATATACAACATAGTTAGGATATATATATATATATAATCTTAATTCAATGAGAAGAAAGATTTGCACTAATAGTGTTTGGACAGATATCATGTCTGAATCTTGTACCATGAATAACTACTATGAAGACAACAATATACAATGTAGTAATTATTGCAACTTTTCTACTAACCTGTTTTGAAACTCTCTCATTGCTATTTGTTTCTCAATAAAATTAAAAAAAAATAGAATATAAATCCCTGATGACCACCTCTAGGAAAATATGTGGATGCATTTGTTTACTCCTTTGTCTTGAGATCTGGCCCATAAGCGAGTGTGTGTCTCTTCCAAAGTTGAAAAGTTATCTTGTCTTTCACATTGCCTCCTTGAGGGCCTGGTCCTTTTTGATTGCCTAAGATATTTCTAGCTAATTTATCTCCCTACATCAGGATGAACCTGTTATATAATCACAGAAAGGGAATAGCTCAAATCATTATGTCATCACTAGTTTTTAAACCTTTTTTAGTTTTAATCTTTCTCTCCTGTGAAATAGGAATAGTAATATCCATTTCACAGATTGATATTGAAAACTATTAATAAGGTAACCTATGAGAAATTGCACCTGAGCAGTAAATTTTCCAAAATTTCTCTTGCACTTCTTGAATCACATGCATTTATACTAAGTATTATTAGGAGAAAAGACTGAAATAACAAAAAACAGGAGAAACACAGATGAATGCATTTTATTGGTTAATGCAGGAAGTCTTTAGTTAGAGTGACAAAATTTGAGTGAGTTGTAATGGGTTGATTGCTCCAATGACAACATCAGTTCCATCTGGGTTGAACAGCATAAGAGCCTACAGGGATGACTCCATTCACAGAGAAATGGTGAAGTGGGCCAAGAGAGATCTTCTCTCCTGCAGTTCTTGGATGAGTACTTGGTCAGTGCTGCATTGACATGAGGGAGGCCAGGGCACTGATATTGCCAAATGCCTGCAGTGTTAGGCTTAGGCTGGGTTATACAGAAGCTCAGAATCATTATATCTATCTGTCTGTCTGCCTGCCTGCCTATCTATCTATCTATCTATCTATCTATCTATCTATCTATCTATCTATCTATCTATCTATCTATCATCTATCTATCTATCATCTTTCTCCCTCTCTCTCTCTCTCTCTCTCTCTCTCTCTCTCTCTCTCTCTCTCTCTCTCCATCTCTCTATGCAATATTGTAAGAGTTTGGGTTACACAAAAGTAGAATCAGTGGAGTTTTGTCAGTATGAGGTAAAATATCCTGCAGTATTTACATTTCTTGCTATGAACTTGGTTAAGATATTACCACAGAGGACCTCACGAGGTTCTCCAAGTGCCAATGAAGACCCCCCAAAATCCACCATATAGGCAGAATAAGTGTTAGGACTAGTCAGAGAATTTTCAGCATACACACTCAAATAGAGTGAAGGTATTTAGGGAAATGAGACTTATTAAATTCACAGGATATTTGGAGATGGAAATCTGTAGAATTCATGAATCTGTGGATGAAGGGCTTATTTATTTATTTATTTATTTATTTATTTATTTATTTATTTATTTTATGCCCAGTGTTGCTACTTAGCTCAGATTTGTTGTGATCCTTCTGTCTCAGTCTCTCCAGTCCTGGAATTATGGGTGTGCTCCACCACGCCCAGTTTTGGAGCCGGCAAGACATGTGGTACCACAGGATTGAACCTGTGTAGTTGAGCTTGCCAGGCAGTGGCTTAGACTGCTGACCTATCTCCCCAGCCAAAGGTCATGTAATTTATAGATGAAAGGTGACACCTTGTTCTATGGGTAGAGGTGATGCCCTACTCATGGAGAAAGTTCTATCTTACAGATGAAAAAGACCCATTTGTGAGTTAAAAAAGAATAACAAACGCATTTGTAGGTAGAGGGTGAAACAAACTCTTTGTAGGTTTATTTATGTCTTGGGAGAATTTTAAAAGATGGGACTGTAGTTTTTATTTTAAAATTATGGGCCAGCCAAATAGTTCAGCAGACTAAAGCACCTTCTTAGACATGTGCAGGGATGGAGCTCAATTCCCAAGTGCCATGCTGACTTCATTTCCAGGGAGGTGACTGAGGCTGAAAACAGGAGGATCACTATGAGTCTGAGCTGTGTAGTAAGACCCAGTATTCCCTTTACTAAAATACATTAAAAAGTAAATAAAATTATGATCCTTATCTCCTCTATTGTACCTCAGAGAACCTTATATGAAATGCCTGTTGCTGAGATTTAGAGACTACTACATCATGTATCAAGGTGGAATTAAACTCAGGTCTGTCCAGCTCCCCAGCCTTAATGTTTTGTGCTATATATATTTGTTTATATTTGCTTATTTCAACGTATTTCAACTGCTAGTAGTGACTTACTGATTATATAGTGACATTTTCCTCTTTACTAAGCTTTTGTTGCCCTTATAATCTTTTAATGAAACAGTATCTTCAGAGAACATTAAGAAGAAATTCTGGAATTGGGAGTGCCCAGGCCACTTTCTGATCAATCCTAACATAGCTTTGCTGATGAGACCAAGTAAGCAATGCTCACATTAAAGTGGCTGTCCACTGGCAAAAAAGGAGTAAACCCTAACAGACATCCATTTTTGTTCTCATAAGACAGCACCAAAGCCTTCTGATGTGAGGCTTGTTTATTTCACTCATTGAGTTCCCATTTGTCACCTCAAAGAGATGTGCATAGACCTCTTTATGGCCTTTTCATCTAAAGCTAAAGATGTTCTGCAAGCCAGAGAAAAATAGTCATATCAACATTGCAATTGTAGGCATATAATTTTAGGCACAATACAGGTGCTCCTGGAAAACCTAGAGGATGTCAGACAATCTGGAGATAGATGGCTCACTCTTTTAACAATTGGATGTCTAGACTCCTTTCCTACAACCTCAAACTCTTATAAAATGCCTAGTTTCTTACCCTGACTGTGCAATTCCTCTCTTAGAGGCTAGCCTGTTGTTCTTCTCAACAGTGAATCTCCATCTAAGTAAATTCTTGTCTTTTCCACATTTCTTATTTCTTGACAAGTTATTTTGGACAACCATGTCACCAAATCTCTGTATGCCATTCATAACACACATCTTATCATTCTTTTCTCTTTACACTATGTTACCTTTTTCTTAACTGTCTCATGTGTATATAAAGCATATTAAATTCTTTGAGGTCTGAGCTAATGTCCTAAAATTACTCTAGAGCCCAGTAAATTTTGATAAATGCATGTTGAAACCTCTTTTTTGTTGTACTTCACAAAATTTTCTATGCAGGCTGTGAAATAATCCCTGTGTAACTGGATGGTAAGTGTTCTGTTAAAGCAGTCTACAAAAGACTATGGTCTTAAGGTATTGGTTTAATTCTATTTTTAAGTGACCGAAATTGAATTTTGTGTACATACCAATTTTAATGCAATATATAAAAAAATAAGTTATTACCTGATTATGCATATGGATTTTTTGTCAGAAAAGATGTTTGCCATAACTATATAGTACATGTGTTGAGAATCATTCATTAGAAAAGCTACAAAGAAGCAAGAAGTAAAATTGATATAGGAAAAATATAACTCCTAACTTATAATATGTCATATGTATGAACTTATGACCTCTGACTATCCAAAGATGAATTACAAGGGATAAAAATGAAAGGTTTATTAAGAGGAAGCTCTTGAGAGATGGGAGAGCTCTCGAAAGGGCTGGCCACCGAGATCTTTATTGGAGTAATTTAATAGTGAAATCAGAGCAGAGACACAACATAGGTCAAACTATATCAGCCTATGGGATTGCAAGTGTAGCCATTTAGTTAATACTGATCCAGGAGGGAAACAAGCCACATAGCAAGGGCACATGGAAAAATCAAAGGCATTCTTGAAAGCAGGGGGAATAGGAGCCTAGATGTTGCAGTAGCTGACCTATGTGTCTAATTCCTATCTGGGCCCACTGGGCCAGTCTCTTTCTAACTATACAGTCATTTTTATCTAACCTAGATGCCTATAATAGAATTATGCTCTTTCAGTAAGTTTTTTCTTCATATAAATGTATTCTGATTGGAGGTGAATCTTAGAAATATTCAGTTTTTCTACAATATTCTATTTGTACCATATACGTGAAATGAGACAGGATGGTTAGGGGGTGGACAACCAGCTGGGCAAGTGGGCACGAGCGGCCAGTCATGGAGATCCAGGACACATGTTCAGAACAGTTTCTAAGCCCTGCACCTAGAACCAATCAGAAAGTGCTATTTTCAGTTCTTCTTCTTTTTTTTTTGAATTGAACTCAGGCCCTTGCACTTGCCAGGGAAGTGCTTATTGCACTGAGCCATCTCCCTGGCCCCTCAGTTCTTCTTGCAAGAAATCATGTGGGTTTTTGATAGGATGGCTTAGCTCTGGCATGAGCCTAAAGAGGAAGGGCTATGAAATTCCTCTGCTATTAACTTTCACAGCCACATAATGGTCTCAGTGTCTTACTGCTCCTTTACAAAGCATACTTGTTTTCCTACCCACATTTTTTGTGTATTTTGTCCAATTCTTTGTTCAGGCCAACAAAGACCTAGAGACTCAAGTCAGTGGAACTTGAAAATCCAGTAGCAAAATGATACAGAAAGTTAAGCTACCTTTTGGGGGCTGAGTAGACCTCAAAGCATTAGCAGAGGCTGAGAATCAGGGGCAGGGTGTGGGCAGATAAGAGAACACAATACCTGAGATGCCAGGGAAGTTTAAAAGCTCTTCTTAAGATTAAATATCTTGGAGAAGTGTTCTGGGTAACTTTCTATTCCCAGAGGTTAAAGGTTCATACCAGAAGATCAAGGAGTAATGAGTTGGAAGTTGAAGAAGGGTAGATACTTGTTCAGTAATATGTGTGCTTGACCCTACATACATACATACACATACACATACCTAGACACAATCACAGTACTGATGATACCCTAAAATACAGCACTTCCTATTATTACCAACTGCCAATTTAGATAGAAATTAGTGCATTCACAGAGGGATTTGGCCTTTGAGGAAGTCAGAGCAGATGAGACAGCAAGACTGTGGCTGGAGGTGAATCTGGAGAGAGATAGGTCTCAAGTGGAGATGAATAGCCAGGCCTACAAGCCTCCCAAGAGATAAGCAGTAGCTTGAGATTATTCTATAAGTACTGCCAGCTGATACAGTGAGTCCAGATAGGTATGAGATGCAGAAGTGGGTAACCAGAACATTTGGACTCTTACTCCTAATCCTTTCCAGGAATGCTTTTGTTCTTTCTATGATTAGAAGTTATAGAGAAGTCAAAGTTAATGATGCATGGTGCTCACCATATATCCTTGCCACATCCTCACTTTTCTCTTCATTTATTTTTTCTTTTTTTATGTGTTTTATTACAGGGTCTAGAGAGTCTCACTACATGGATCAGACTCCTAGTGATCCTCCTGTTTTCAGCCTTCCAAGTGCTGGGATTATAGATGCGCACCACCACGCCCAGTTTCATTTGCCATCTCAGCACTCCTCAGGGGTGGGGCCAACACGGCATGTGGGGGATCACACCTCAGTCCCTACACCTGCCTAAGTAGGTGCTTTAGTCCATTGAGCTATCTGGCTGGCCCCCTTACTTCTGTATTGGATCAATATTAAGTAACCAAGCAATTATACTTGGAATCCTATAGATTGATTGTGGTTTGACTTATGTCATAATCTTGTATAAATTACCCTTGGCAGAAGGGCTCATTGGCCACTTTCTCAACCTTCAGCTACCCCAGGAGCTAATCATCTTCTTATCCCAAATAAAACTCTCCTAACTTCCTTCTCTGGTTTGCAACTTCATTCCTCAGTGTCGCACAACCATGAATTTGGCATATCTGACATCTAACAGATGAGAGTTATTCTTCCCTATCCTACTGTGTCACTACACACTGAGATGAGGGCTTTACATACATGACTGAAATCCTCACCTCAATGGTCCCTGAAAGATGTATGTTAACCCCAGCTTACTGTGAAGGACATAAAGATCTCCCAGATTCATATAGGTATCATAGAACCAGGATTTGGAGTTGGGTTTTTACTCGGTGATGGGGTCATGCTGTGTCAGCTTGGCTGGGGTGAGTCCACTACCCAGGACATCCTTTCCTATGTTTCCAGTGAGCATAGGTAAAAGGCAGGTGGGATCTGCCTTGTAGCACAGGTGTACCACCTCCTGGCTATCCTGTACTATGCCGGGGGTGGGGATGAGTGGATTTTATAGATGAAGTTGAAATCATTCATCTACTAATGTTGAATTAATTAAAAAAGGGATTGTCCTGGGTGAGCCAGACCTAATCCAGCAGATACCTTTGCAAGGTCAGATTCCAGGCCAGTTCCAACAAAGTGAGCCTGTTCTGATATCCTATTTCCATCTGCTTGCCTGCAGAGTTAGACAGTTTTTAGGCAGTCACTTTACCTGTGTTAGTCAAGTAGTGAATATATATATATAACATGTAAATACATACTAATATATAGTACATATTGGATTTATATAATATATTAAATATATATTAATATATATTAATACATATTACATGTAAATATATACTAATATATATTACATATTGGATTTATAT